>JAOWBW010000307.1:1248692-1285105 GCA_026119855.1 Campanula takesimana
TAAAACTAACCCTTAAATTGGAAATAAAAAACTTAGCTAGACATGGAGGTTATCAACATCTTCATTATTCTTGCTCCTTGCAATTGCTGGAAAATTAAAGAAAAGAAAAAAAATTGTTTTGGAGAAGAAAGGGAAAAAGGCTACTGCAAGTTCTTTTTGCTCTAATCCATCACATTCAATCCCTACATCCAAAAGATAATGAAATGAATTAAATAGATGCTTCACATAATCTAAATGAAGGGAAATAAAACAATAAAATATAGACAAAACCAATATTCATGAGTCGGTAAACTAGTAATCCTAAAATGTATAATGAGAGTACTAAGGTGCTTGAGATGCTTTTGAAATTAAAGATTACGCTATACTAGACATATATCGGTAATTTAAGGATATTCGATGCTACTTGGATATAAGAAATCAAAGACTTAAGGTCGGCGGGGGGATTCGTATTCATATTAATTGGAGAGACTATATCATGGAAATATTATAAACAAAAAAATTATAAATAGATCTATAGCGGAATCCATAATTATAGCTTTAGATAAATGTGGTGAGAAAGCCGAGAGGCTGCGCCAATCTATGAGGTATTTCAAGGACAAAGCTTATGATAGCAATTGGTTGTATTGCTAGAGGTCAATTGATGATTGATTGAACACAAAGCATTATATATAATGGTAGGTCTTGACATATATGTCAAAGACGTAATACCATTAGAAAACTACTCTCACTAATTTGACTATGCGAAGTCAAAATGATTAACGGAACCGTTAACCAAATGGTTAGAATGAGAGTTAGTTGTAACTTGTGGGAGAGGAATGAGACTTTAAGCCTCTTAGAGTTAAAACAATGGAAAACCCAATCTAGATGACCGGATCCCAAAAATTAGATTCAAAAGGGACCACCTAACTTTTAAAGTGTCACTGCGGGGGGTCAAACCTCAAGTCTATTCTATTAGTTAGGATTAATGCCTTTTGAAATTGGGAACGCCTAATTTAAATGAATTAAATTAACAAGTTCGTAATTACGAGACATAAAGAGTATAATGAGACGGAAAAGTTTAGGCTAAGGCTTGAAGCAAAGCCATAAAATCTAGGAGTACACAGATATCTAGGCGAATGAGTAAATTAGAAATTGACCCCGCGTACTATCAATTTATTGCAATGTTACATCTGTACTTCCAATTTTGTCAATCAAACCTGCGTACTATCATTTAGCAATCAATTGAACCTCAAATTTTAACTGCCATTTAAAAAACTAACAGCCTTGAATACATATTTTTCAAATGTGGTCCTTAAAGTTTTGTTTTTTGCAAATGTACTCATCACTCTCATAAAATTGTCAAATTTTTAACTGGAGTCTAACCATGATGACGAGTTCACCCACCACTACCACCTATTCTCCTAAATTCTGGCACCCACCATAAATTCCGGCAACCATCCACCATAAATTCCGGCACCCCCCATAAATATGATATTCCTTTTTTAACCCTCTTTTTCCTTAATTTATAAACCTTGAAAAAATTTAAAAAATGGGACGGAGAAAATGATTTTAAAAATCTCGAAATTTCCCCTTTTTCCGCTCAGACGCGTTTCGTTTCCTTCAAATACCACACACGAGAAAACCCAACTGCTATAAATTCACAACCCCACCCCCTCTCTCATTTTCTGTACTCAATTTGAATTCAACCAAATTGACACAAAAAATAAAATTCTCAAAGATTTTATACATAAATAGATAATTACCTTTTGATCAGATGAAAATGGTGGATTTGGAGTGGAAGGCGAAAAATGGTGTCTTCTGAGGGAGGAGAGAATATATTCTTTATTTTCTAATTTTTTCAAGGTTTATAAATTAAGGAAAAAGAGGGTTAAAAAAGGAATATCATATTTATTGTGGGTTGCCGGAATTTATGGTGATGGTTGCCGGGATTTATGGTGGGTGCCGGAATTTAGGAGAATAGGTGGTAGTGTGGGTGAACTCGTCATCTATGGTTAGGCTCCAGTTAAAATTTAACAATTTTATGAGAGTGATGAGTACATTGCAAAAAACAAAACTTTAAGGACCACATTTGAAAAATATGTATTCAAGACCGTTAGTTTTTAAACGGCAGATAAAATTGAGGTTCAATTGATTGTCAAATGATAGTACGCAGGTTTGATTGACGAAATTGGAAGTACAGATGTAACATTGCAATAAATTGATAGTACGCGGGGTCAATTTCTAATTTACTCCTAGGCGAATGCTCTCAGAGTTGGCTATGCAATTGACGTTAATATGGCAATGCAATTGACATCGACTAGCTGGCAAGTAAATGGGCCTAGAAATCGTTTTTTTTTTTTTTTTTTTTTGGCTTGGTCAGAGTGGTTTAACATGGCCAACAAGGATTAGGATAATTAAGTATCCTTATGGAATTAGAAGTTAGGATATGTAGGATACACATATACAGTACTTTATACTCCATTCCTAATTTAATTCAGTTTGCTCAGTTTTACTAGAATATAGAGATCAATAATTCTACATCTAGGTTTGTACAGTCAGGAATTTTGTACAGTCAGTAATTTTGTGATCAAAATTTGTGCAAAGTAGATTAATGTGATTTTTGTAATTGTTTCTCCAGTGATAATAATATTCTCCCTCCTCCACGTGGACGTAGCCAAGTTAGTGAACCACGTAAATCTGTATTCTCGTGATTGCTTTATTTTCTCATCAAGTTTTGTTTAATTGCTCTAACACTATTAGTGACATCTCGAAGGACAAGGATAAGCATATTCCTTTTAATGATTCTTACGCGTCGAAAATTCGAGCGGGGTGATATGGGTTACCTTTAAGAATTGAAGTCACTTATGTGAGAGAGAAGTGGGCCCGCTTTGAGTTGTGTGAGGCTCAATTCTTAGACTCTCTCGCAAAACCAAACGTATGTCCAGGGCCATAAATGAACATAGCTATGAGAAATGAAATATGTTAAGACATTACTTGTGTCAAGTATATGATCGGCTACACAAAAAACATATCGATTCAAAGACATCATGTCTATCGACTTGCGAGTAGAGTAATTATGTTTGTACGAGCGAACCTTCAATAGGCAATATCCCCACACCTTCGTATGCAAGTTTTTGTCTGATGACCTTTATCACCAAACTCGTTCTCAATTTCTTTCATGTGAGGGATTGCTGAAAAAGTATGTTGTGCGTGAAGGAAATTTTTCACATTTCCTTGCAAAAATCGTTTGTCGTTGGAAAAAGATTATTGTAGGTTCATGTTCTACTCCGTGAGAACATGAAAATGATACATTTATTTGTCCAATATGAAGATTGGATGATAAAAATATTATAGCTCAAATAAATGGATAGAAGGTGGAAATGTGAGTTTGTTTCACATATGAAAAGAATGGAAAACTAGTTGATAATTTTTGTCACTTATTATTAAATTATATTCAAAGTGCAATCGACATTTTTAACCCGCGTACTTTAGTTTCACTTTAGTTTTAACATCTCTTGTTTATTTTTAGCAGTTTTAACATCTCTACTTAAAATACACCTTCGTTTTGTCCAAAGGCCCTAACTTCATCCAAAAATGTTAAAGGAAGTTAAAAAAACTAACGAGACTTAATGAGATCTATACCTAAAGTCAAGTCATTTCTAGGATTCAAACCCAACAACCACCAGTTTGAAACACAAATCGAAAACCCATTATGAAACACAAAGGAAAACTTGCAAAACCACACAAACCAAACTATGACTTCAAATACAAATTATACACCAACTTCAAACCAAAATTAAACAAAAAGAAAAAATAGTTGAAGCTTTCGATTTCTTTTGGCCGAAAAATCTATTTCATGTTGTGGAATTGACCCTCCAACACCCAAGCAATATCCCAAGAAAATAATAGCACCACAAACAAGCACAAGAAATAAAGCAAAATAAAAGACACAGAAATTGTTTACCCAGTTCGTCAATATGTTTGACTACGTCTGGGGGCACTACCAAGCCAGGATCTTGCACTATAATATGTTTGTATGAAGTTACAATGAGTTTAAGGGCGGAACTATGCTTTAATATACACCCAGGAATGTAAACCTAACCCTAGATGGACAAAGGAACCCGAAATTTGGCCCAAAAACGACTCAGCAAAAAACCTGTCCCGACATGTGGGCGGGCGCCCACTTTGCCTATGGGCGGTCGCCCACTCTTGGACTCCGCTGATGATTTCAAACTGATCAAGTGGGCGGTCGCCCATCATCACCCTGGGCGGCCACCCAGAGTGTCAGTCCACTCCGACGAATTTCTTCCTTTTTCTCCGAAGTCTAGTACCGGTTGGTCCTCTATTCCAACAATCTCCCACCTAGAGATCAACCGCATATATAAGCCCCGTTATCCATTCTTCAACTCATCCTTGGTGTCGTCCTAGTTCTCACCTCGAACATGGTAGTGCCTTCCTCCTCTCTTATTCTCTAAGCCCAATTGAAGCTACGCATAGCTTCAACTTTTCAAGGTTTACCACCTTGGTCAACATGTCAGCCGGGTTCTCCGATCCCAAAATCTTCTCCAGCCTTAAGATCTTCCTCTCCAAGAGATGCCTGATGTAATGAAACATCAGTTCGATGTGCTTCGTCCTAGAGTGAAACACCGGATTCCTTGCTAGATGAATTGCACTCTGACTGTCACTGTAGAGAGCATTGTCACTTCGCGTCTTCCCAAGTTCACCCAAGAAGTTCTGCAACCATACCATCTCTTTACTTGCCTCTGTCACTGCCACATATTCTGCTTCTGCAGTCGACTGAGCCACGATCTTTTGCAATTTAGAAGCCCAAGAGATAGCCGTACCACCTAATGTGAAAACATAACCCGTAGTACTTCTCCTCTTATCAAGATCACTCGATGCCAAATCCGTATCCACATAACCCGCTAACACGACCTCCTTGCTTGAGAAACATAGAGCCTTACCAGCAGTACCCTTTAAGTAACGAAGAATCCATTTAACCGCTTCCCAATGTTGCTTCCCAGGATTTCCCATGAACCGGCTGACTACTCCCACCGCATGTGCAATGTCCGGCCTTGTACACACCATGGCATACATTAGACTCCCCACTGCCGAAGCATATGTAGTCCTCTCCATCTTGTCACGCTCTTCCTTGCCCTTAGGTGAGTCCTTCTCGGATAGCTTGAAGTGCATACCCAATGGTGTACCCGTTGGCTTTGCCTCTTCCATGCAAAATCTTGTCAAGACTTTCTCAACGTATTCTGGTTGTGAAAGAACCAACTTACCCGACTCCCTATCCCGGTCAATCCGCATGCCCAAGATTTTTCTGGCCTCCCCAAATCCTTCATCTTGAACCGTTCTGACAACTGAGCCTTCAATCTGTTTACCTCTCTACTGCTAGAGCCCGCTATTAGCATGTCATCCACATATAACAGCAAGATTATGTACCCGTTATCCGTGTTCTTGAAGTAGCAACAATGATCCGCCTCACATCTGATAAAATCAATGTCATGCATGAATCTATCGAACTTCCTGTACCACTGCCTAGGAGCTTGTTTAAGGCCATACAAGCTCTTAGTCAATCTGCAAACCAGTTCCTCGTTACCCTTAGACAAGTATCCCTCTGGTTGTTTCATGTAAATTTCTTCCTCCAAATCGCCATGAAGAAAGGCCGTCTTTACATCCATCTGTTCCAGCAATAAGTTATCTGCCACTACTATCCCCAGAACCATTCTGATAGTGGTCATCTTCGCAACAGGAGTAAAGACCTCGGTGTAGTCAATACCATACTTTTGCTGAAACCCCTTTACAACCAACCTTTCCTTGTAACGCTTACTGTCGTTTGCTTCCTCCTTGATCCGGTAAACCCACTTGTTATGCAATGCCTTCTTTCCCTTAGGGAGTTTAATCAACTCCCAAGTTTTATTGGCTTTCAATGAGTCCATCTCATCATCCATCGCAGCTTTCCACTTAGCACTAAGTCCACTACGAACAGCCTCTGCATAACACTCCGGTTCACCACTATCTGTTAACAACAAATAGAAATTTGAAGGAGAATACCTATCAGGAGATCCACGCAATCTGCTGGATCTGCGCAGCGGAATATCCGGTCCTGGAGTATGTGGTTCATCTTCAGTGACCCCCTGATCTTGGTCATCATGAACCGTCCTGCTCCCACCCGAGTCTGGAATATCTACCTCAACAATGTCTGGTTCCGAACTAACCCCATCAGATGCCCCCTTTCTGTCCTTGTACAAAACCTGTTCATTGAATATAACATCCCGACTAAGAATAACCTTATGGTTTTGGTCATCCCAAAACTTATACCCGAAGTCATCCCCGCCATAACCAATAAATGTACATTTTACAGACTTAGCATCTAATTTAGTTCTATCAGCAGAATTAATATGAACATATGAAACGCAGCCAAATATGCGAAAAAATGACAGATTTACCTGTTTGCCACTCCATGCTTCCTCTGGAATTTCATTCCCCAATGGTACCGATGGTCCCCTATTGATCAAGAAAGCCACCGTGTCAACTGCATATGCCCAGAACGTCTTCAGAAGTCCACACTTCAATCTCATACTTCTAGCCCGCTCGTTCAATGTCATGTTCATCCTTTCTGCAATCCCGTTGTGTTGAGGTGTGCCCTTTGGTGTCTTCACCATACGAATACCATTCGCTGCACAATATTCCCTAAACTCCCCGAGCTCATACTCCCCACCATTATCAGATCTCAAGCTTTTGAGCTTAAGACTCGTCTGATTCTCCACCAAAGCCTTCCACTTCTTAAACACCTCGAATGCCTCGTCTTTGTGTTTCAAGAAGTAAACCCAGACTTTCCTTGTCGAATCATCAATAAACGACATGTAATATGACGCACCACCTAGAGAAGTTACCGGGGCCGGCCCCTACAAATCCGTGTGGACCAATTCCAACTTTGCATCCCTCAAAGCCCTACCTTTCCTCGAGAAGTTGCTTCTCGCCTGTTTGCCAAACACACAATCTTCGTAGATCCCCACGTTGACTGTCTTCAAACCCGGTAGTAATCCCTTTGAGCAAAGTACTTGCATCCCCTTCTCACTCATGTGACCCAATCGACAGTGCCACAAATCCGTATCACCCTTGACTGAAGCCACCACGATACTATCCTTGGTGTTATTCGCCAAATACAATGTCCCCTCTTTATTACCCCGAGCGATCTATGAATCCTCCTGTTAGTACCCGACCTGAAAATGAGTTTATTAGGACTTTCCCAAAAGTACAAGGACTTTATAGGAATTAAAAACCTTGTAAAGACTTGTCCCGGATTCCCGAAATACCTCATTTATGACAAAATCTATCAAAATAGGTAATAAATGGTTTCCTTAAAACCATGCAGAAACCCTAGCTTGAAAATCACGTCAGCCTGCATCCTTGGCCACGCGGCCAACCTTGCCACGCCTCGACCTTGGCCACGCGGCCAACATTGTCACCGTCTTCAATCATGGCCAGGCGGCCAACTTTGCCTCAGGTGATCTGGACCGTCAGATCTTCCCCTCAGTTTACTATATAAACCAATCTCATGCTATTGGTTTAAGGATCCGAATTTTGAAGCATTATTATCACATATTAGAGTCCATTAAACACGAATTTTCTCTCCAATCAACCCTTGGAAGCCTCCAAGATCGCATTCAAGAATCATTTGAAGATCAAGGTTTATTTCTTGCCAACATAGGTAAGTTTTCTAACCTTTCTTCATGTTCTTGCATTACTTTTAATGTAGGTCTTTAATATTCATGATTCTTGCATGTTTATTCATAGTTTCTTCATATTCTTTGCATGTTCATAATATGTTCTTCGCATGTTCTGCATATTCATAGATTAAAACATTATTTATGCTATATTTAGGGTTGCGATCTTTATAATAACATGTTATTTCATAGCCAATGATGATCTAGGGTTCATCAACCCAAGGATGATCTAGGAACTACTTCTAAACCCTAATCTTTAGGTAAATTCCCCCTCATTATGCATGATCCCGATTCTTCTGCCTATTCTAAATTATGTGCGAACTACGCTGACCTGAGCTTCTCACATTGAGATGAACGTAGGCAATCTTCGGATCCGGTCTCAATCACTAGCACACCACTAACACCGCATCATGATAGAAAGACCGATCAATTCGGGCAATAGGAGTGATAACGTTCAATATTCTTCTCTTGTTGTAATTTGACCCCCGAACCCACTAAAATGCTTTTTTCAATGTTTTGGCTATAATTAAAACGGCGTGGCGACTCTCATAATGTTAATGTTGCTATGAATATCCCAAATTCAAACACACGTATTCACACCTCCTTGGTAATAATCCAGTTCCTGCAGCCAAAAATCACCTTGTAACCTTCTTCATCAAGCTGCCCAACTGATAACAGGTTCTTTTGCAAACCCGGAATGTGTCTGACCCCGTGTAGATGTAAGACCTTCCCGTCCGATGCTCCTATTCTGACATCCCCCTTCCCCTTGATTTCCAAAGGCTCGCCATCCACCAGATAGACCTTACCGAAATCACCGGAAGTATAATTCTCCAACTCCTTTGCACCCCGCATGAGTGGAATGATGCCCCCAAATCCAGCACCCATGATTCTAGTGCACTACTAACACTTAGAACCAGTACATCTTCACCTTCGATTACCACATTCGCCGCTCTGTTCCCACGCATGGGACAGTCCTTCTTGTAGTGTCCTAACTCCTTACAATGATAGCACTGTACCGATCCCTTGGCAACCTTTGGTTTGTCTCTGATCTCCACGGCCTTGCCCTTACCACCCACTACGTTTTCCCTTGATTCAGTTCTCTCTTTACTGCTAGTACCCGGCCTTCCCCTGCTAGTAGTAGCTAAGGCCGATCCCGAAGTAGACGATGTCCCCAACTTCTTCATACGATTTTCCTCGCCCAACAGAAAGTCTTTAACATCATCATACTTCAATTTGCTCTTACCCATTGAAGCATTGATCGCTGTCACCGTTCCGCTCCAACTTCCTGGTAAAGATGCTAGCAACAAGCACGCATGAACCTCATCATCAAACGTAATCTCCAACACAGTCAATGAGTCTATAACATCCATAAACTCATCAATGTGTTTAGCTAAGGATCCTCCCTCTTGCATCTTGAGACTACCCATCTTGCGTATCAAATCAACCTTGTTTGCAGCAGATGGAGTTTCAAATCTCTCAGTAAGATAATCCAATAGCTCCTTTGTGGTTTTTGCCTTCTTGGTAGTCTTCGCGATCCACTTAGACAAAGTAGATCTAACCACCCCTAGGCTTCCGGTCCATGAGTTCCCAATCTTCCTGCTTTTCTCATTCCGGCTTGACTCCCTTTAGAGGCTTATAGAGATCTTTGTTGTACAAGAGATCCTCTATTTGCATCCTCCAAAACCCGTAGTCAGACCCATCGAATTTTTCCACCGCTTGTTTATCCTTGCCCATTCTTGATTGCTTGAACAAACCCTAATCGCCCTATAACCCGGAATGATAAACCAGAGCTCTAGGTACCAGTTGTTGTGGAATTGACCCCCCAACACCCAAGCAATATCCCAAGAAAATAATAGCACCACAAACAAGCACAAGAAATAAAGCAAACGAAAAGACACAGACTAAACAATTTATGTGTCTTTTCTTTTGCTTTATTTCTTGTGCTTGTTTGTGGTGCTATTATTTTCTTGGGATATTGCTTGGGTGTTGGAGGGTCAATTCCACAACATTTCAAGTGTATCAAACTCTCCGAGTGCAATCGAATTCAAACCTACAAACAATGATTGAAAATTTCAAGTTTATGTTTTGATTTTAAGAACCCGAAAATTAGATTCAAATTACTCACATTACTATATGCTTTTCAACTGCTTCATTGATTCAATATATTGAGAACTAAGTTTTTTGAGTTGGATTTTAGGTTTGAGTTTGGATTAATTTGGGTATGGTTATGCATCTCCTCAAGTCTAGTTAGATTTCATTAAGTTTCATTAGTATTTTTGGATGAAGTTAGGGTCTCCATGCAAAATGAGTGCGTATATAGAGGTTAAAACTGCTAAAAATAAAAAAGAGAGGTTAAAACCGAAGCTAAACTAAATTACGCGGGTTAAAAATGTCGATTGACCTAATTCAAATAGGTACATAAAGTTAATAACAAACGTAGCTATTAGAATTTTAGTTCAAGATTAATTTCCAAGAGTAACTTCCAAGATTAATGTCCATTATTGATTTGTAAATGAAACTAAACAAAAAAAAAAAAAGATTTCAAGGTTAATTGTTGAATTAACTTGATCATCAATATGTGGATTAATCGGAGAATTTATCCTATGGAGAGTTTTGAGCTATAAAAGGCGCCCACAAGTCTTTGAAAGAGAAGAGGAAAAATCACACACAAAAGAAAAACTTTAGCAATTCTCCCTTTCTCCTTCTTGACATTGTGCTTCCTTCTTTGGCCTCCTTGAATATTCCTATTGATGATCTAGTCCAAACATAGTTCATTTCGCATGAAGGCTTAAGTGCGAAGTGGTTTCGGTTCATCCGTTTTATCTAGAAGACTAACGCCCGTTGAAACCTCAAGCACTCGTAGAGACGAGAACGATTTAGTCTTAAGGAGAGTGTGTCGACACAACTCAGATACAAGAGATTAAAGACAGTTATATTATTTCTTTTCATACTTTCATATTGTTTACTGTATTTCAATATGTTGTAAATTGTTTTCCTTTTAATTTGTAAGATTTGTCCAACACAATTTTCCACTCACTATTTTGTATCCCACTTTCTCTCTCTTTCATACTCATAACACTTATCATTAAAATATTTTTTTTCTTAATTTTGTTGCTAAAATGAAATAAGTCTTTTGTTATAGGACGGAGAAGTATTAAGGGAGGGGGAAGGACATGGATCTGTTACACCGGAGCGTTTGCTCCAACGCTCCAGCCTAGTGGCGGTTTAGTGAGGGGGTCAAATTTTGAGGTAACAAAAAAAATTGAGAATCACACTATCAAGATCTAAAATTTAATAAAAATAAAGAAGCTATTTTTTCATAGTCATAAGTAAATACCTTAATGACATAGAAAACATATTATTTTCATAGTCAATAGCGATAAATAAATAACATTAAATTTAACTGGATGTGGAACCTCAAACAAACAAAGACTGCTCCAAAATTAGTTAGTTAGCGTCCATCTTAAAAATAAATTTTCAAAAGGCGTCTGAATTTAATCTTATCAATAGAAAAATTAAACTCTTTTTGAACAATCATTAGGACAAAGGGAGTACACAATTTTGAGGGGTCATTTTATTTGTGAGGGTTAGTTGTAAAGTTTAAGGGAGTAAATATATGTTTTAAAAAATAAAGGACTTAAAAGATAATAACGGTAAAAGTGAGGAATCAAGAGAAATTATGTTTCTGGAATTCATTTGACATTTTATTATTCCTCTCACTCATTCTCTCTCCTAATTTACTTTTATACTCACAACACCAATCAACCTACTATTCCCTACCCCACTTTCTCTCTCTTACTTTACTTTTCACACTCACAACAACTGTCTACTACAATTCATCACTTAATTCATGTGCACAACTCATTTTGTGCACATAGTTATCTGATGGAGGGAGTATATTTTTTTTCCCTAAGAACTGAAGGACTTAAAGAGAATAACTGAAAAAGTGAGGGGGATCCTCACTAAAGAGTACATTCGCCAGTGCTCCAGCCTCAACACCAGACAACGACATGTAAAACGTGTGCTACACAATGTAAAATATTTTGCACGAACATAAAAACATGTTTTTGCTCTAAAGCGTGATGTAAAATCTTTATTATTGCATATAAAACATAGATTAAGAACGTGAAGCATTTCTTTTATATTGTGCAACAAATGTTTTATATTGTGTATCACATATTTTACATGCGGTCTGATTATCATTTGGTTGGAACAAAAGCTCCGTTGTGTGTGTGTGGGTGAGGGTGGGTAGACATGGCCAATCCGTACCCGGACCTGTGGTGACATGTGGATCGGACCCATATTTGACCCGTAAGAACCAGACTCATGCAAGTCCTATGACCCATTGGAATCGTACCTGTGTTGATGCAGTTCGGTTACGGTTCCTACTTTTCACCCGTGACTCCGTGGTTCCCACCCGTTGAACTGTAACCGTACCCATGTCAGACCCGCTAGAACTCATCAAATTTTGTTAGTTTTATAACAAATTGTGTTAAAAACTAACATTTTATTGATTTTAACAGAAAATTGTTACTTTTAAACAGATTTCGTTGGTTTTTTAACAGAATTTGTTAAAAATTCAACAGATTTTGTAAAAAATTAACAGTTATTATTTATTTTATTTTTTTTAAATGTAAAAAAGAAGGATATGTCGGACCCGTGGACCCGGACCGTAAGACCAGTACCGTACCCATGCATATAATGTAACGGTTCGGTTACAGTTCCTCGTTTAGACCCAGACTCATACTTGTACCCGTGGGACCAGAATATTTGGCCATGTCTTGGAAGGGGAGTGTCGAGACATCGTGCAGAACACTTTTCACTTAATAGTAGGCCTCTTGAATCACTGGACTCTAAATGGGCCTTAATTTTTTTTATTTTTTTTTTCATTAGACCAACTTGACGCTGGTTTAAGTTAGGCCCCTTCAATTCACATTACTCCTTCCGGACACAAATATAAGAGGAAAATACATAAATATGCCCCTGAGCTTAGCGATTGGATGCATATATGCCTCTAACGTCGTTTATTGGTACATTTGCCCCTTAACTGAATGAAAAATAGGGCAGATTTGGCCTTCATTAATTTTTTCATCCAAATTTTAACTTTTCATCCAAAATTTAACGATTACAGACCTAAATTAAATTAAACAACTTGAAAATGGATAAATTGTGAACCATCAAATTACATATCCTAAAGAATATTAATTATAGAATTGACAATATGTCATATATTTTATTTTTTAATAATTGATATGTAGTTAATCACAATATTTTGAGAAACTAATTTTTCTAAATCATAAAGTCACCTGCTCTTACTTTAATTTTGGAAATATCTTAATTTTGTAAAATTAACCACATCAATAAAAAAACATGACCAAAAGCTATAAGAGCAAGAGAAAGGATTTGGTAAGAACGGAGATAAATCCCCTCTACACAACCACTTCATACACCACAGCCCGCCATCATAACCATAAGTTGATTTTGATAATTATTTGTTGCAATATGGATCATATAATAACATACTAAAATTCAAAAATAATTGAAATAAAATAAATAAGTTCAAACTCAAAACTATATCTAAATTAATCTTTATCATTCTCCATCATTTATTAACATCATTTATTAAGTTTAATTATAAATAAATAAGTAGGTTTAAATGATATTCTTATCCAAATGAATATTTATTCATTTTTATATTAAATACATCTTAAAATGAATTGTCAACTTTTAATTTTTTTTCTTAAGTTAGTTTTCTACCATTTTATTTATATATTTTCATTTACATTTGAAAAAAACAAAACATAAAGTGCTTAATAAGAATATCATATACTCTCTCTATATGATTTTATTAAATTTGTAAATAAAAATTTATGTTGAAATTGGCGGTATGTCATAAATAGAACTTCACTAAAATCTTTTTTTTTTCTTCTACTTTTCAGCTTAATTTTTTTATTTAAGTACTTTATTTTTTGATAAACATTTTTCAGGATAATATAGTTTAATAATTCACAATTTATCCATTTTTAAGTTGTTTAATTCAATCTAGGTACTGCAGTCATTAAATTTTGGATGAAAAGTTAAATTTTGAATGAAAAAAATAACGGAGGCCAAATCTGTCATATTTTTCATTGAGTTGAGGGGCAAATGTGCCAATAAACGACGCTGGGGAATATCTGCATCCAATCGTTAAGTTCAGGGGCATATTTATGTATTTTTCCCAAATATAAGCAAAAAGGTTAAGCTTTTTCCGAACCAAAATATAAGCAAAAAGTTAGGTTTCAATGCCAAACACATTAAATGAAACTGTATTTATTATACAATCAAAGCAATTAAATAAATTTAACCACATTTTTAATAAGTGTGATTTTAGTTAGTTTTTCTTATACTCCCTCCGTCCCACCTCACTTGAGACTTTATTCCATTTTGGGCCGTCCCACTTCACTTGAGACCTCCCAAAATGGCCATGATTTTATTATTTTATATTCAATCTACCCCACCCACTCATTCTCTCTCTTCATTTTCCTCTACACAATTCATTCAATCAACCTACTATTAACCCCACTCATTCTCTCTCTTCATTTTCTACCACACATTTTCCTTATTTTATTCATTTTTTTTAGTTATTGTGCCCATCTCAAAGGTCTCAAGTGAGGTGAGACGGAGGAAATATTATTTTATATTAGGGTTTTTTCCTCTAGAGCCCTCCCCACTTATATGTTATTTCATTTTAAGGAGAGCCCCTTTTTAAATTCCAAATAAGGAGTTCTATACATATCTTAACTCCCCAGACACCCCCCTCCCCCATTTGACCAGTCAAATAAAACCCTTACCCTAAGCCCTCTGTCTCCCCCATCCCATTTTGATATTTTACGTCCTCTCTCTAAAAAAACACACACAGACACACACTTCTCTCTCTAAACCAACACACATACAACACAAAAATCTCTCCCCTCTTTCTATACTTTAGCTCCTTCACCCTTCTCCTCCAGTCGCCGGCGACTGTCTAGATCCGGCTACTCCGTCTCGGGCGATCGTACCCGTCCTTCCACTGTCGTCATCCAAACCATCACCTCCGGCATCTTCTCCGTCTCCGGCACTCTCTCCGACCATAGCCTCATCGCACGCACAACCCCGATCTACTTTTTCTCCAGATCGACCGTCGTTCTCTTATTTCTCCGGCGAACGGCTAGATCTCTCTCTTCTTCGGCTAGATCTCTATTTTCTTCGACTGTTCAGGTCGCCATCATCTCCGTTCTCCGAGATTTCTCTCTCTCTACACTCGAAAAACTTTAGATCTGGTCGCCTACCGCCTCAGATCTGACTGATCTTTCTACCTTTCTCATTTGTCTTCGGCCACATTGCACTATCCGTCTTCAGCTCCGGAGACAGATCTGCGTCGTTACCGGCTCTACATCTGGGAAGCCTCATGCTTAACTAAATACTACACGAAACAGAGCCAAGGAGTATTATTTATTAGTTTAGTTTTAACTATTAGAAATTGGAGAAAGTAGAAATGGAGTTTTTAAGGTATTGCATGAAAGCAGGTTAATTGCTACTAGTAAATTCTCTAGTAAAATGCATATGATTGTGTGGCAACAACGAATGCTTACCAGGCATTTATTGAGTCTTCCTGATAACCATTAGTCTTAATTTACACACACAAAAAACAACAACATGACTCTTATACTTTAATTATAAGATGTTGACAAGTCTTATGTCTTAGTTATAAGAGTTGGCTGCTGTTTGACCGAATATGAAAGTCAATATTGATAAAATATTATCATTTTAAATTTATTTTGTGAAAAAAATGACTCTTACACTTCAATTATAAGAGGAAAATTGGTCTTATACACTAATTATAAAGTTTAACCGTGATTTGACAAAATAATATTAGATTTTTTTATTAAAAATGAAAAAAGTAAAAAAAAAAACTTGACTCTTATACTTTGATCATAAGAGGTGGACTAGTTTTATGTGTCGATTATAATAGTTGACTTCTGCTTGACCGACTATGGAGGTCAATATTAATTACATATTATTATTTTTAAATTATTTTGTGAAAAAATGTGAAATAATGACTCTTATATTTCATTTATAAGAGGAGAATTGGTCTTACACAGTAATTATAGGAGTTTGACCGAGATTTGACCAAATAATATTTAAAAAGATTCTTGAAAATGAAAAAAAAATAAAAAAACATGACTCTTATACTTTAGTTATAAGAGTTTGACCGGTATTTGACCAAATAATATTATATTTTTTCTAAAAAGTAGAAAGAAATTGACTCTTATATGTTAATTATTGGTATTATATGTCAGTTATAAGAGTTTGATCGGGATTTGACCGAATAATATTATATAATTTTTTTTATAAAAGTTGAAAAAAGTGAATTTTTTTGCCTCTTACTCCCTCCGTTTCATGAGAACTGGGACTAAATGAAATGACACAAGAACTAAGGAATACTAATAAAATAAGGAAAATCTGTGGTAGAAAATGAAGAGAGAAAATTAGTGGGGTAAATAGTAGTGTTGGTTGAATAAAATGAGTGGTAGAGAATGAAGAGAGAGAATGAGTGGTGGGGTTGGGTGAATATAAAATATTAAAAAGTTTGCCATTTTGGGCACTCTCAATTGAGGTGAAACGGACGAAAAGGGAAATAAGTCTCAGTTCTCATGAAACGGAGGGAGTATATGTTAATTGTTGGTTTTATATGTCAGTTATGAAAGTTTGACCGGGATTTGACTGAATAATATTATACTATATTTTTTCTAAAAAGTTGGAAAAAAGTGAAAATAAATAAATCTTATATGTTAATTGTTGGTCTTATATGTTAGTTATAAGAATTGGACCGGGATTTGACCGAATAATATTATAATTTTTTTCTTAAAAGTTGAAAAAAATGAAAAAAAATTGTATCTTATATGTTAATTGTTGGTCTTATATGTTGGTTATAAGAGTTTGACCGGGATTTGACCGAATAATATTAGATTTTTTTCTTAAAAGTTGAAAAGGTGAAAAGTAATTGACTCTTATATGTTAGTTATATAAATGGTCAGTTCAATTTTTTTGCAAGTGAGGGGTGTTTCTGATATTAATAATCCGTTGAGTCCTTATTTAGAATAAAAGTTGATAGTGAAGGGCCTAGAGTCTGAAACCTTTATATTATTTGTGACCGGATGGAGTACCCCAGTTTACCCGTTTTAGAAGGGAAACAAAATTGCGCTGCTTCCGGAACTTCCTCCCTCGAAGCTCTCAATCGGCGTCGTTATTGAGGTTTGCTTGTGATTTGTACACATATGGAACACCTCGAGGTAGGTTCCGCTCAAAGTTATTGATTTGTGTTTCAATTTTGCAGATCTAGGGTTCCGTTAACATGTTTTCCCCCCTTTTCTTAGGGTTCTGATTTTAGGGAAGCGAAGAAGGCGAAGATTACTGCCATGACGGGAGAGATGAAGGTGATTATATTTCCTTTGTTTATTTTACAGTGGCTCCGTTTGAAAAGGAATGTTGATTGTTTAATTAAACGTGATGAATTGAATTAATTTTTATGTTCTTACCTACTGCTGTTTATTGATTATATATCATTAATGATAGTAATACAGGAGTAGGCATTTTATGGTCCTAATCATTACTATATTTGTGCAATGTCAGTAGAATTTTAGAGAAAACATATGAGATAAAACAAGGATTTTAATGTTCTACTGTTTGTCTGTTTTCTTAGAGGACCTTGGATTCAAGTGAAGTCGTGATGGAATCGACAATAGAGGAATTGGAGATTATTGCTCCCATGGTGATCTACTTTATTAGCTTAATTTTGTTTATCTTACTTGACCTCCTCAAAGTCAAAATGAATGCCAAATGTTACACACACATTTTCGTGTGTGTTTAATACTTTCTCCACACTCACACATGTGAGAGAGCAAAAATTTGGATGTGTTGCTTTCTATCTATTTTATTAGAGGAACGCTGATTCAAGTGACACTGTGAAGGAATCAGCAATGGAGAAATTGGATACTATTGCTACGGTACCTTTATTAGCCTTGTTTTGTTTATCTTGCTCCAAGCCAAAATGCCAAATGTTAATGTGTTTATAAATGTTACTCCCTTTGTCCCACAATGATCTTCCCATTTGCCACTTTTCATTGTCCCAAAAGTTTCTTCCCATTTCTACAATTTAGGCTTAAAAGTGCATAAACAAAACATAACTAGTGAAGCAAGTGTTCATATCCTTAGTCAAATGGGAAGATCATTTTGAGGGATGGAGGGAGTATAATAACAATAATATTTCCACAATGGTATAGAACTATAGATAATCAAACAATTGAGGCGGACATATAATTGTCATGTGCATACTTTCTGTTTGTTTTGCATAGAGAAATTTGGATTCAAGCAAAGTCGTCGAGAAATTGGCAATGGAGCGGAAGCCATCACCAGCGAAGACTAATTGGATAGAGAAGCTGCCGCATGCACCCGGGGTACTGCACCTTCTTTAAAAATTATTTATTTGTGACAATCAATAAAACAAAAAGGAGGGAAAAACTTGCCACAAAAGTAATAAAAGTAAGTAAACTAAGTTAAATGGATACGAAGGGCAATTAAGTCAAATGAACAATTAATTTTAAAAGACATGAATGAGTGTAGTGAATAAGTAAATCATGTAGTGGCAATAGCCTCTCCCAATATATTTATATAATTTGCCATTGAATCAAATTCGGCTTTTTGAATCAACATTGAAACCCAATATATCGAAGGAGTCTAATTGGCCTTTAAATTGCCCGACACTGAATCTGGTTATTGTTTTAAGTTACATTTTACGTTCCTTTTTTTCCCCCGAAAGAAGTTAGGTTTTACTTTTAACCCCCCTCCAATTCGCCTCATCCCAGTTTACGTCTTCTCGAGCCGAAGGGAAACACTGTTGCACTACTTTCAGATCTACCTCTACCCTTGATTCGAAGCCCACAGTTGTTTGTGAAATTTTGGAATTGATTTGTGATTTTCACTCTAGCTTTCAGATCTAGGGTTCAGTTAACAGGTTTTTTCCCCTCTTTCTTAGGGTTCTAATTGTCAAGAAGCAAAGAAGGCAAAGATAAATTCCATGGTGGACGAGATGAAGGTGATTAATATTTCCTTTTCTATTTTTCACTTGCTTCGTTTCAAAAAGAATGTTCATCGTACACGTGAGCAATTGAGACAATCTTTTTGTTCTGACCTAGTACTGTTCATTGACGATTAAACGTTAGTATAAATTTATGAGTATACTGATACTATTGTATTCTGGCAATAAAGGTACAATGTTAGTGTTATAGGAGTACTCCTTGCGACTCATAAGAAAGGAAACAGTTCATTTTAAGAACGGAAATTAAGAAAAAGAAAATGTGTTAAAAGTAGGTGTTGTGACTATGAAGAGGAGAAAAGGCAGGGTGGGGTTACGGAAAGTTAGTTAGCGGAATTTTGTTGCGAGTATAGCAAGTGGGTCTCATGAATAAATAAGAGTACTTCCTCCGTCCCAAAATGAATGTCCAAAAAATATGAAAAATTTGCTCACGATCAGAGTAAAATCGAACTTTTTTTGGACATTCATTTTGGGACAGAGGTAGTATAAAATTTTCATTTTAAGAAAAGGAGACTTTTCAATGGAACACCAAAAATGGCAAAATGTGTCATTTGTTATGGGACGGAGGGAGTATGCAGTTTATGATTATAACAATAATATATGTGCAATGCTATAGAATTCTTGAAAAACGTGAGAATTGAGATAGAACAATGATTTTGATGTGCTGCCTTAATGTTGTCTGTTTTCTTAAGAGGAACGTGGATTCAAGTGAAGTCGTGAAGGAACCAACTAAGGAGGAATTGGAGATTATTGCTCCCATGGTGATGTACCTTTATTAGCTTAATTTTGTTTATCTTACTTGACCTCCTCAAAGTCAAAATCAATGCCAAATGTTATATATATACATGCGTATATGTGTGTTTAATACTTTTTCCACACTCATACATGCGAGATAGAGCAAAATTTTTGATGTGTCACTTTCTGTCTGTTTTATTTGAGGAACGCAGATTCAAGTGACATTGTGAAGGAATTAGCAATGGAGAAATCAGACAGTATTGCTACGGTACCTTTATTAGCTTTGTTTTCTTTATCTTGCTCCAAGCCAAAATGCCACATGTTAATGTGTGTAAATATTTTAGTAATAATATTTCCGCAATGCTATAGAACTTTAGATAATCAGAAAATTGAGGCGGAGCATTAATTTTCATGTGCACGCTTTCTGTTTGTTTTGCTTAGAGAAATTTGGATTCAAGCAAAGTCGTCGAGGAATTGGCAATGGAGGAGAAGCCATCACCAGCAGAGACTGATTGGAAGAAGCTGCCGCATGCACCCTGGGTACTGCACCTTCATTTACTAGTTATATTTATTTACTCGTTCTGTTTTTCTGTTGCTCGATGATATGATACAATTATGGAGAATCAAAATACTTGTCTGCAAGTTCTGAAATGGTTTGTTTATTGGATGGTCAATGCAGGGAAAATTGAGGCGCGACTGTCTTGTGTGAGGAAAATCTCTCTTTTACCTTATGTTTTATTTCTTTTCCTCCAACCTATTTGGAAACGATGAATCTCCTATTTGAACACCCGTTTTCCAAAACAAGTCTACCCCTTCCCTTTTTTCCGAAGTCTTTTGCAGCAATAACTATTTACTCCCTGCTTTCCATTATAAGTGTCGCAATTGACTTGTCAAATTTCTGAAGGAACGTGAATTGCCCAGATAAAATTGCAGTAATATTATCTCCTTATTTAGTTATTTAGAATAGAGGCACTTATTTAGGGACGGATAAAAAAAGAAAGCGTGACACTTATTATGTGGGATGAAGAGTAGCATTTTGGAACATAATTTGACTCGTAATTTTTTTTACTATTTAGAATCTGGATGGAGGAGAGAGTCTATTTCGTTTTGTCATGCAATAGAGTATTTCAACACTTCTCATGACATTATTTTTTGGAAAAAATGCACCAAAAATACCTAAACTATAGGGGTTGTTTGGATTTAGTATTGCTCACGCCGTTCAGTTTTTGCCGTTAACCACGCACGTGCGATGAAACTTGACTTCTTTTTAAGGGCAAAAAAGTCAAAACACAGTGCCTCCTCCAATTTCTTATCGTTAAATTCTTAAAAGGCCCAAAAACTATTGACTTTTTCCTATCCGCTCCGATAACTAGTTTTCGTTTTCATTTAGGCTATTAATTTTTAATTTTCATTAAAGTGAGATTTTCATTAAAAATGCAATAACCAACACCAACACCAACACCCACCACCCCTCATAACCAGCACCGCCGCCACCACCCACCATCACCACCACCACCACCACCACCACCATCCTTTAAATGAACAATTCCCAAATTAGAAATTACAAATCATTTACCCAAATCCTTAATTCTTGTTCTGCAACAAATCAAAAATAATAAAAGGAGTCAAAATCAATGCTTCTTGTGTAAACCACCATCATCAAAACCAACTCCAAATCAAAAATTAACAAACAAGCCCAGATTTATGAAACCAAGTTATGAAACCCAGGATCGGAACCAAGCTGCAGACCTTCAACCCACATCCTGATCATCGTTTCTTTGAGGATCTAGGGTTCCGTAGCCATAAATCTCTAGGCTCCGAAAAGTAAAAACCAGATCTGATTTGTCAAAAAACCCAAATTGAAAGAAGACTGAAGGGAAGGAGATGGCGGAGCTCGTAGGTGCTGGAAGGACGGCGACGTTCAGATCTGGGGCGAGGAGGCGACTGTGGCGGACGGCTACGGTGCAAGGGGAAGTGGGCAACGAGAAAAAGTCAGCGCCGTCGATCCGGCCGGCCATGGTCAGATTAACATGGAAGAAAGAGAATTTGGGTCAATTTTTGAAGGTGCTGGTAAATAGCGATGGTGGGAGGCGGTGTTGGTTAAATACCGATGGTGGGAGGCGGAGGCGCTGGTGATGGTGGGCGTTGGGTCTGGGAAAGGGGTTAGGGAAAGGGGAAGGGTAAGGGAATTGGAAGGGGAAGGGGAGGGGAGGGGAGGGGAGGGGGAATTTGAAATTTAATAAGTTACTTTAACCCCATTTATCTTTGTAAAATGTTCTCATACCTGTAATTCCAGTTTTACCCCTTAAAAAAAAGTCACGTGGTCAGTCACATGCATGGTTAACGGAAAAAACTAGACAGGTGAGCAATAGGTACCTCCGCTGCACAAAAAAAAAAGTTAAGGTATTTTTCATGGGTAAAAAAAGAGATAAGTTACTAAATCCAAACAACCCCTATAGTTCAGGTACTTTTGGTGCATTTTTTCCTTATTTTTTTGTAGGGATGGTGCTAAGTCTATATGCCGGTGCGTGGGTTGCGAATTCAAGCGGAAGCATCTCTGTTGTCAACCTGGTCAAGCAAAATTTGTCAGGGATGGGGATACAATATATTTCTCATTAACCTAGGATACTTTGTAGACTGTTTGTACTTTGTAGTATGCTCCTAATTGCAGCTCAAAAGACTTATTCCTGATGGCAAGTTCTATTTTTCGTTTCTCTCTTGTAAGTTGTGTTTTTAAGTATGGGTTTTGTTAGGATACCCACTTCCAAGAGTAGGTTAACAATGAGCCCATTTTTTTGGACTAAAATATCCTTTTATTTGTTTAACAAATAAACTATTCTAGAGGGTATAGCAGTAAATTAAAAACAAAAATGCGTCTCTCTCCCCTCGTCTCTTCAAATCTGGCATTTCTGAAAATTCGATTATCTTCATCCTTCAACCAACTCTATTAACAAACCCATTTGATTCTCACAGTGTCGATTCATCTCTCCGCTCTGTTGTCGGCACAGCTACAGAACCTTTATCTCTAGAGCATATTGTGAATACCATGTATTATTTGCCCACGTGTAGCTAGTATAATTATCTAAGTTTCTTTCCTCTCTATGGATCTCTTAAAGAAAAAAAAAAGTACAGTATGCTTGCAACATATACAACTCCAGTGCCAAATCTCAAATTTTTGAGGGACTTTCGAAACCAAGATCAGTAAATCTCCATCTTTCATTCACGCTCGAGGTCAATCAGAAATTTAAAGTTAAGTATTCATATATCCTTAAGATTTTAATATTTAATTAAGAATAAGAAAATTTGGGGATCTTGGAAAACCATAGTCCTTTTGCAAAGTTTACAGGGAAGGAAAGGGAATTGATGTCAGGGGTATTGAATGAATATCTGGACGTGAGACTGAATGGAAGAGATTAATAGTGGGCCATTAATAATGGTGGGTTGTTTCCACCTCCACCGGACATGGTGGATTGGTATTGGATTGTCGAGCTTGAGAGTAGAGAAAGGGGGTTGGGGGGGGGGGGGGTGTAAGATGAGGCAATGGGCCTGTGATTTGAAAATTACTATACTATTCCACGGGGAACAACTGGTTGTTCTTTAAAGTTAGGGGTATTTTCATCAAAGAAAAATGGGCTAAGTGTTAACCTACCCTTGAAGAGGGTATCCTAACAAAACTCTTTTAAGTATTGGAGGGCCTTACACTATGTAGCCCTCTTAATTGGTATTTTTGGCTTTTTGCCATGTTTTAGAATTATACCAGTTCTAAAATGATCTTCAAATTTGAATATTCAAATTGTAAATGGATGAGAGACCCTACGACTAATTTATTTCTGGTGTGGATTAGATGGTTAATTTGGTAAAAACCATGTCTTAAATGGTTATTTTAATTAGGATGGTGGAGTAAGTAATTCGTCATTTTCTCCAAAAACAAAGTAAAGAGTTTTGGACCCTAGGCCCCCTGGGCCAGATCATTATCCCTTAAAGACCAATGTTCAGATCAAAATTCCACCTAACCCCAGCGCCCAGCCCACCCAACCCATGCCCATGATCCTCAGGCCCGACCCACCGCCCAGCCCGCGCCCCTGATTCATCCATTTGACTAATAAAAATGTGATTTGTAGTATGCAATGCATGGCTTGAACCCAGGCACATACTATGGAAACTAATGACTTAACCACTACACCAACACACTGTTTGATACAAATAATGCAATATATTCTATTACTATTGCACCTAAATGAAACTAAATGAAGAAAAAACAAGATTCTAAACCAATTAATAAAATTCTTGATTATTCCCAAAACATCAAATTTTTGTAAAAAAAAAAAAAAAAAAGAAACCATAAAACATAATTTTAAAAATATAAAGTATTTAAATCTTTTATTAGAAAAAAAATATAAAATACCTAAAAGATAAATTAAATTATAATTGTGCAATATCAATTTTTTTTTTCACTATCACCCTCCAGTAAATTATTTATATAAAATGACGCTATTTAAGACCTTGTTACAAAATTGCCATTATTTGCACTTGTGAGATCTTTGAGAGACTCATGAGTCTGCTATGAGACTTTGTAAATAGACTCTCATAAGTCGGATATGAGACTTTTTTACATGTCTCATAAGACCTAAAAAATGCACTTATGAGACCTAAAAAATGCACTTATGAGACCTTTGAGATGAGAGACTCATGAGTCTACTATGAGACCTTGTAAATCGACTCTCATAAGTCTGATACGAGACTTTTTTACGTGTTTCATAAGAATTTACAAGACTTTGATACGAATTGTGAGACCTAAAAAAATGCACTTATGAGACCTTTGAGATGAGAGACTCACGAGTCTGCTATGAGACCTTGTAAATAGACTCTCATAAGTCTGATATGAGACTTTTTTTACATGTTTCATAAGAATTTACAAGACTTTGATACAAATTATGAGACCTAAAAAATGCACTTATGAGACCTTTGAGATGAGAGACTCATGAGTCTGCTATGAGACCTTGTAAATCGACTCTCATAAGTCTGATACGAGACTTTTTTACATGTTTCATAAGAATTTACAAGACTTTGATACGAATTGTGAGACCTAAAAAAATGCACTTATGAGACCTTTGAGATGAGAGACTCATGAGTCTGCTATGAGACCTTGTAAATAGACTCTCATAAGTCTGATATGAGACTTTTTTACATGTCTCATAAGAATTTACAAGACTTTGATACAAATTATGAGACCTAAAAAATGCACTTATGTCTACAATCATACGAATCCTAAAATAAATGCTGGATCGCTCGCAAACAGAAACGCCGAGGCTTCTGCCCATCGCGATCGATCTAGGATGCGTATGTCATAGAGGCACCGAAGTCTCTACAACCATACGAATCCTAAGCAAATATTAGGAAGTGCTAAAATAATAGATGCTGGATCTCTCGCAAACAGAAACGCCGAGGCTTCTGCCCATCGCGATCGATCTAGGATGCGTATGTCATAGAGGCGCCGAAGTCTCTACAACCATACGAATCCTAAGAAAATATTAGGAAGTGCTAAAATAATAGATGCTGGATCTCTCGCAAACAGAAACGCCGAGGCTTCTGCCCATCGCGATCGATCTAGGATGCGTATGTCATAGAGGCGCCGAAGTCTCTACAACCATACGAATCCTAAGCAAATATTAGGAAGTGCTAAAATAATAGATGCTGGATCTCTCGCAAACAGAAACACCGAGGCTTCTGCCCATTGCGATCGATATAGGATGCGTATGTCATAGAGGCGCCGAAGTCTCTACAACCATACGAATCCTAAGCAAATATTAGGAAGTGCTAAAATAATAGATGCTGGATCTCTCGCAAACAGAAACGCCGAGGCTTCTGCCCAGGATGCGTATGTCATAGAGGCGCCGAAGTCTCTACAACTATACGAATCCTAAGCAAATATTAGGAAGTTTTAAGGGGTTTTCCGTATTCAAAGGTAACGAATATCAGTCAAAATAGCGCTAAGGGCAACTAAAAATGAACAAAGGGAAATGTACCAGGGGTAAAACTGAAATTTTGCATGTGGAGGCAAAGATGATGGATTTTTATGGAGTCGCAAACAGGATGAACTCTCAAGGAGTCATGAAGGTGATAGACTCTCAGGGAATCACAGAAGTGATGGACTCTTGGGGAGTCGCAAAGGTGATGGACTCTCGGGGAGTCGCCAAGGTAAAGGACTCTTTGGTGAGCAAAGGACGACCACAGAAAGCGTAATGTTTGGGATCCGCTTACCCTAAATTAGGAGGAATACATAATATGAGGCTACGAACCATTAAGATGAAGGTATTAGGTAAGGGACATTTTGCTTGGTTGCTTAGGGTAGGACCTAAGGCTTCTAAGGAAAGGGGATAGGTAGCCTCTTAGCCTTGAGATAAGGATGCAAAAGATGTTATGGTTGTTTAGACTTGTGATTGTGTCTTGGATACAATGTGGGTTTCCTAGGCTTACGGGCTAGGGTTTGGAGAGAATGCGACTGCCTAGGCTCGAGGCTAGGGTTCGAAGAGAATATGGAAAGGCTATTGTATCCTAGGCATAAGACTAGCGGGGGATTGAGATTATAAATTTCCTAGGTTTCGAGACTAGGGTTTCGAGAATTTGGAAAGGATGTTGCACACAGGGCTTTAGAAATTCCCTAGAACTTGGGCTAGGGTAAAAGGGGATGGTGCTTCATAGGCTTGAGACTAGGGTTTGGAGAGAATGCAGATTCCTAGGTTTGGGGCTAGGGTTTGGAGAGGTTGAGGTTTGGGAACTTCCTAGATGTTAGGGTTTCGAGCAAGGGTTTGGAAACTGGTGTTTAAGGACCATGACTCTCCTAGGTTTGGGACTAGGGTTTAGAAATATCGTAGGCTTCGCGGCTAGGGCTTGGAGTTGTGGTAGGTTCAGAGGTTGCAAAGGCGTTGGCTTTAGACCCAAGGCTGGGAGTTGAAAGGGTTGTGACTTCCTAGGCTTGAGACCATGGACCGTTGGGAAGAGGGATTGCTTTTGTGGAAGGTCCACTAAGCTTGATGTTAGGGTTCACCATTTTCCGGGATTGGTGACTATGGCTTGGAAAGGTTCATGGTAACCTAGGCTTTAGGCTAGGTTTTAAGGCTAAGGACTGTAAACTTCCTACGTTTTGAGACTAAGGTGAAGGAGTTTCCTAGGTATAGGACTGGGGTTTGAAGGGAATGTTGAATCCTAGGCTTGATGATAGAGTTTAAAGAGGATAATTTCTACCTAGCCTTAAGACTAGGGCTTTAGAAAGAGTGCGACTACCTAGGCTTGAGGCTAGGGTTTAGATCGAATGCGACTACCTAGGCTCGAGGCTAGGGTTTAGGGCGAATGCGACTACCTAGGCTCGAGGCTAGGGTTTGGAAAGAGTGCGACTACCTAAGCTTGAGGCTAGGGTTGATTGAGTTTTGGACAGGGCATTATATCCTAGGTTTTGGACTAGGGTTCAATAAAACGGAGAATTGAGATTGTAAATTTCCTAGGTTTCGAGACTAGGGTTTCGGGAATTTGGAAATGATGTTGCATACGGGGCTTTGGAAATTCCCTAGAATTTGGGCTAGGGTTAAAGGGGATGTTGTGGTTTCCTAGGCTTAAGGATAGGGTTTAGATAGGATATGTGACTACCTAGGATCAAGGCTAGGGTTTAGGAAGGGTGTAACTACCTAGGATCAAGGCTAGGGTTTAAGAAGGACGTAACTTCCTAGGCTTTAGGCTAGGGTTTGAAAGGATGTAATCACCTAGGCTTGAGGCTAGGGTTCAGAGAGAATGATATGACTACCTAGGCTCGAGGCTAGGGTTTACAGAGGATACGTGACTACCTAGGATCAAGGCTAGGGTTTAGGAAGGGTGTAAATACCTAGACTCTAAGGTAGGGTTTGGAAGGGATGTAACTACTAGCTCGGGGCTAGGGTTTAGGAAGGATGTAATTACCTAGGCTTGAGGCTAGGGTTCAGAGAGAATGATATGACTACCTAGGCTTGAGGCTAGGGTTTAGAGAATGTGTTTATCTAGGTTTAAGGCTAGGGTTTGGAGACCGAAAGCATTTGAAGGTTTGTCTTGGTTTAGACCGAGCAAGTTTGAGGTCTAAGAGTGTTGCGGTTTGGGGCAAATGAGCTTGATACCTCGTGGCTGGATAGGCTCGATAGATTAGACCTAGGCTAAAGTTCTAGGGTTTAGCTAGGGTAAGACTCAGACATGTGTTGAGGAGACCGGGGCCTAATGGAATGGTAGGCGTGAGATCTAGGAGATCGAAGGCTAGGCAGGGTAGCGTTGGACATAAGGCTTTCAAGCGGGTAAGTCTTTTGTCCTAGAGAAAACCGCGTTATGGGTTAGGACCAAGCAGGATTGAGGTCGTCCAAGGAGCAACGGATTGGGATTGGATGATCCTAGTACCTAATACGCATGTCGGGCTTGGATCCTAGAGCGTTTGAAAGTTTAGGCTAGGTGCGAACCATAAGTGCGGGAAATGGTTTTGGATATATGACCATGTTGGCGCTTTAGGTAAATGGACCGAGTGTCCAAGACTTTGCTTTGAGTACAATAGTGTGCCTAACAGGATTGGGTATGCTTAGGACTTAATTTTGCCTTAGAGGTCATGCGTTGTGACTAAGCTCGTTTGGCAATTTCGAAGGTAGGTTAGGGATGGGACCAAAGGTGTTAAGGACATGGGTTTTAACCTGATGGGTATTGAGATCCCTATGGTATGGCGTGGTGCGCAGGAGATCCTATGTACTTGAGCAAGTTTGAGATTGGACTCGTTGGGGGAGCGATGTTTGAGATCCATGGAGTTCAAGGGTGGACCTTGTAGGTGGCGAGGTTTGGACTCGGCTTGGATTAAGTAGGTTAGAGTCCTTAAGGGGTTGAAGGTCAGACTAGGAAGTCTTTTGAGGCTAATGGGTGACACTAGGTTGGTACTTGGTAGGTTTAAGAGTGGTAGGTCATGGCTTGGACATGACGGAGTCGGGAGACGTAGATGTTGTCGCTTTTAGTCGGACCAAGTAGGCTTGGGAATACAGAGTCCAAAGGGTGGAGATATAAGGTGAGAGACCTAAAGGGTAGAAAGTCTTGTGACCTAAAGGTTTAGGGGTTGAGGCCTAAGGTATGGATCAGATATTCTAGAGACCTAAAAGGTAGGTGTTTGTAGACTCGAATGGTCTTGGGCCCTCAGGGTTCGCTCCACAGGTTAGAATATGGGTGGACCTTAGAAGTTGGACGAGGAGGATAAGAGAGCTATGGCTTAGACAGGGTAAGGACGAGTATGTGTTGGTAGGTTTGAGATCTAGGAGATCGGGTAGGCTCGGGACCGGTAGGTTCGGGACCTAATGGGTCACCCTAAGGATTTGGCTTTGGTTAACTGGTTTTAGGTCTGAAGTTTGGGGTAGAACCGGTTTGAGGCCGAAGGGGTCATGCTACGAACTTGCGGAAGGTCGAGCTAAGAGGTTATGATGTAACGTAGGTAAGACTCACCGGTAGGTTGGGACCTAGGTAAGACCGATCGGGTAGGCTCGGGACCTAGAGAGTTATGGTGTAACTTAGGCAAGACTGACCGGTAGGCTTGGGACCTAAGGTTTTGAACCAGGTAGGTTGGGACCTAAAGGTATCCTATTGTGTAGGAAATAGGGTGAAGGGACCGAGTCAACTCAAGAATCACGGAGATGGGTCTCAGATGGATCGAGGATGTTTTACAATTTTGTGGAGAACGAGCGTGCGGTTTAAAACAAAGTATCGGGGAGGAGAAAACTTTATGAAAGTGTTATGATCTTATACAGATGCCTTATAATTAATTATGATTCTAATCAATCCAAAAAGGTCGTCGCGTGCGAGTTGACGATGAGGGGTGCCTTCTTCTAAGTGTATCCTTGTTGACGCCTCTTATTCTCTGGGAAACCACATAGTCGACCTTTCTGTTGGGGACAGCCCCAGTTCGATAAGGGTGTAGAGCGGGGTATCCTACCTCCTTAAGACGCACCCTTTTTCTGCCTAGACCGCCCTTTCGGGTTTTCAATCTAGCGGGCATCTCTTTTGCGTCATCCTTTTTTTTTTTTTTTTTTTTTTTTTTGAAAATCATTCAGTCGACTCAAAAAAGAAAAATAATTGTTTAAACATGCTGGGCATTTTGGGGAGAGTAAGAGAGAGAGAGAGAATTACTCACATTTTGATCTTGAGCAACTGAGGGTATATATGTACAAAAGGGAGGAAGCCCTGCTTGACAGAAAGTAAGTGTTTAGCTCTTTCCTAGATTTGTAGAACGGAAGACTTGTCGAGACATTTGAAAATTGTTTTATTCAAGATTCTCATTTGATTGCTCGAGAATGGACCTCGTTGATTAGTTAATGAGTTATGGTTAATTGGTAAACAAGTAGCCTCAAATTAATAAATGTTTTGATCAATTGTGAGTGAAGAAGTCAGGAGTAGAAATATGGGGGAAGAGAGAAGAGAAGAAAATTGGCTCGAGGTGGGTTGTGTATATTTGGACCGAACCGGAGGTTGCCTACGTTCTCCTCAAGGTGAGGAGCTCAGGCTCGTAGTTCGGGGATGACCCGCTTGACGATGGTGTCGGGTTTCAGTGGGTATGTGTGGGAGGAAAGAAAAGAAAGAAAGTTGACCCAAGGTAGGTTATGTTTGGCTTTGAGTGGTTGCCCGGTTGACGATGAAGTTGGGGTTTGAGTTTAGGGGTGTGAGGTTCGTTTGAGGGAGTTGTTCTTTGTAGCTCATTGCGGTGGATTACTCCTTTGTAGTTGTTGCAGTGGATTGCTCCATCGTAGTTGTCATGGGTGCTGCTGCCGTGTTAATCTTCTTTGTAGGGAAAGAAAGAAAAATAGAACATTTGAAGTGAAAAATATTCTGTGGTGATAGCCCCTTCTATTTTTCTTTATTTATTTATTTTTTTTTTTTTTTTTTTTTGTGCACACCCTTTTTTTTTGCCTAGGCCGCCCTTTCGGGTTTTCAACCTAGCGGTTTCTTTTGTGCAATGCTCTAATTTTTACCTGGGTCGCCTTTTTGGTTCGACCTAGCGAGCAGCTTTCATTTATATTTGTACATGAAACATTGGGCAAGACGAGCCCTGGTTCGTTTTCGCATTTGTTGATTGCGAAGTAGCTTCCTTATAGTTCAAGCGGCTTTTTGCTGGCCGGCGGGCATCGTAGCCCCTTGTTCCTTCATCGACGGAGCTCCATCGGATCGTCACGTGGCACCCATGAATGGTATAACAACTTCGTGCACTGGCATTTGCGATGGAATACAGACAACCTCAGTGTATCGGCATGTAATACTCATGAATGGGAGAAACATCCCTCTTGAACGTGGCAGCATGGGTGCCTGATGATGAGCAACCGCAGTCTATTTCTTTTGCATGACCGTGTGGAAAAGGGGTTTAATGGTGAGACGGGAGGTGTATGGGAGAAGGTGTATGGAGAGAGTGTTCGTGAAGAATGTACACGGGTGGAGTGTATAGCGGGTATTATATGGATAGGTATATGGAGGGTGTACACAGGGGGAAGGGTATATAGAGAGTGTGATGGGGGTAGAATGTAGAGAGAGAGAGAGAAGTGATTCGTTCATCCCAATTGATCGAAGCATTTGTTATTTTAAGATTAATCGTTACTTAATTATGTGAATGGTTGTGGGTCCATTTACCTTTTAATGAGTCGCCATTAATGAGTAAGATTAAGATTAATTCATCATATAAAGATATAGCAATCAAGCGAAAATGGTGAATGAGACAATTTTCATGGAATTTATTTATGCAAGATTATGTCTCAAGTCTAGAGAGAAAAGAAATAAAGACTCTTTTATTATTTGAAAGAAAAAGACTAATCCGGGGTGGACTTTTACTTAAAGAAATAAAAATCGTCCAAGGTGGACTTTTGACTAAGGACACTCTAGAACCTACGAAGACTGAATGACCCTTTTCTTTTTCTTTATTAAAGGAGGTAGCCCCAATTTCCTCTTTTGCCCATGCCCATGTATTCCGTTGGCGGGTGATGACTCCGCTGTTAATGAGGCTTGAATCTTTCTCCTCAATTGGAGGCAATCTTCGGTGTCATGTCCAATGTACTGGTGGTATTGGAGTATTTGGAGGGATCCAAGCCTTGCTTCACCTACTTGTTCATAATTGAACAAAGGAGACAACTTGCCGGCTTGAACTAGACTTTTGAAGAGTTTGCCCAAGTCGTCGAATTCGCGCTCGTCCTTCTTTCACGAAATGTCTTTGAGGGTAATTTAGGTACCTGCACCCCTTGTTGATGAGTAGTCATAGGGGGCATCCCGACGGGGACAGTCTGTGGCGGCCCGTACATTTGAGGAGCGTACGGGTGTTGACATTGAGCAAGAGGGAGAATTCGATTGAGGTAATCATAAACACCACGAATGTCAGACAAATGGCGCCTCTCGATATCTCTTAGGGTCTTATGCATCTCCTTCTGAAAGTGTGTGCTTGCTCCTTGAGAATGGCCTTAAAGTGGATTGCTTGTTCATCGAGGATGGCTTCTACTGGATATTGGGATGCTTGCTTACTGAGAGCAGTACCGGTGTAGAGGATTGTCTCGGGATCTTGGGTAGCAGCTTCAGTTGCAACTTCGATGTTCCTTGCAGCCGACATGATGCAGAACTCTTGTCATGAAAGAGTTAAGCCTCTTAGTTGAATTAAATTAGATTCGTATTAATGATAAGACATCGTTATAAAAATCATTTTTTGGAAAAGAGTCGGTCTCCACATTTTTGAAAGCATTTTGGTAAAAAATTGAAAGTTTGACCGGGCCGAAGTTGCCTACGTTACCCTTATCATGAGGGAGAGGTCCCACACAATAAGAGGCTCAGGTCGCCGTAGTTCGAAATCAAGTTAGACCTTTTTTAAAAAGAGGTGAGAGGTGACCATAGGGGTCAATTTGATAGAGTCTTTTTAAGATAAAGAGCGATCTTGAGGTCAAAAGCCGGAGATGACTCGGTCCTTGGTCAAGCATGGGTGAGGAAGACCTATAGGAGTTGGTTTTGATTGAGTCGGGTATGGTTGACTTATGGTTTGACCTAAATTTGACCTAAGGTTTGACCTAAGGTTTCAGACAAGAAGTGGTTCAAGCTAGAATGCGATGATAATGGTGGGTTGACCTAGATGGGAAATGGATAGGTCGACCTAAATGAGAAGGGTTGGATTGACATATATGGTGAATGAATCAAGATAGCCGGTTGTAGCGGGTTGCGGCCTATGGGATGATCTAGGCGGGATAGACATGGTTTGACCTAAGCGGGTCGAATGTGAGTGGTTGGACCTAAATGGGTTGACCTATACGGGTTAAACATGGGTAGGCTGACCTATTCGGGTTGGTTGACCTAGGGAGGTCGGTAGATAGATCAAGAGGGCAAGTCGACTTAAGCGGGCCAAGGATTGACCTAGATGGGAAAGGTAAAGGGATAGTTTTAACTAAGACGGAGGAGAGTTGACCTAGATGGGTCGAGGATGGTGTGTGGACCTAAACGGGTCGAGACGGGTTGACCTAGGTTGGTATGGACAACGGTAATTGGGTTCACCTATGGGACCAAAGATTGACCTAAGAGGTCAATAGCGGATAAGGTTGACCTAAGGGTCAAAGGTTGACTAAGAAGTCGAAATGTGATTGGGTTGACTTAGGGAGTCAAAGGGTGACCTCAGAGGTCAAAGGCGGATAAGGTTGACCTAAGTGGTCAAAGGTTGAACTAAGAGATCAAAGGCGGATGAGGTTGACCTAAGGGGTCAAAAGGTGACCTAAGAGGCGAGGGGGGACATAAGAGGTCAAAGGTGATAAGGTTGACCTAGGAGGTCAAGGGTTGACCTAGGAGGTCAAGGGTTGACCTAAGAGGTCGGAGGTTGATAAAGTTGACCTAGGGGGGTCAAGGGTAGACCTAAGGAGGTCAAAGCAGATGAGGTTGACCTAAGAGGTCAAAGGCGGATGAGAAGACCTATGGGGTCAAAGGTTGACTAAGAGGTCAAAGGCGGATGAGGTTGACCTAAGGGGTCAAAGGTTGACCTAAGAGGTCGAGGGGTGACCTAAGAGGTCGAAGGTGATAGGGTTGACCTAGGAGGTCAAGGTTGACCTAAGAGGTCGGAGGTTGATAAAGTTGACCTAGGGGTCAAGGGTAGACCTAATAGGTCAAAGTGTTGGTAAGGTGACCTAGGGGGTCAAAGGTTGACTAAAAGGATAAAGATTGACCTAGGGGGTCAAAGGTTGGCCTAAGAGGTCAAAGGCTGTGTAAGGTGACCTAGGCGGTTAAAGGTTGACTAGGAGGTCAAAGGTAGATAAGGTTGACCTAGGAGGTCAAGGGTAGACCTAAGAGGTAAAGATGATAAAGTTTGACCTAGGGGGTCAGAGGTGATAAGGTTGACCTAGGAGGTCAAGGGTTGACCTAAGGGTCGAAGGGTGGTAAGGTTGACCTAGGGGGTCAAAGGTGACCTAGGAGGTCAAAGGTAGAAAGGTTGACCTAGGAGGTCAAAGGTGGAAAGGTTGACCTAGGCGGTCAAAGGTTGACCTAGGAGGTCAAAGGTAGAAAGATTGTCCTAAGAGGCCAAAGGATGTGGGATTTTGGCAAAGCGGGACGAGATGATAGGCCAAGATGAGGAATTTTGATAGATGGCCAAGGGATGAGCGATGGACCTTAGAGGTCGCCTAGATGCAATGCACATTGTATTTTGTGAAAAGTTTTGCATTTATTTACATCCTAAATGGGTGGTCCGAGGAGTGTCCTAATTCTCTATGTGTGGGTGACACGGGTTAGGTAAAAGGTTCCCACCGCTCGCGGAACGTAAACGGTGAGTGGAGTAGACGAGTGACTCGAAAAGAGGGCGGCAGTAGCGCACAAATTCCTGCACATCGAATACTCCGGGTAATGGGGACCTGTGCAGTGCAGACACGGACTAGTGGTAGTGTGTGGCAAGAAGCTAATTTTTTTAGGGAGAAAAGAGGGAAGCTTTGAATGTTTGAATGATGCAATGCAATGCAAAGAGAGGAAGAAGAATGTACAAGGGAGCATAGCAAGGTTTGTTTGACCCTAATACTAAGATGAAAAATAACAAGGGTACAGAAATACAAGGTACAAGTATTAACATGGCGGGTGCAACGGGTGCATGTGTAAACATGGCAAGTATGTGAGTGCATGTATAAAACATGGCAAGTATGTGCATGTTGTAAACATGGCAAGTGTGTGTAGGGTGCATGTGTAACATGGCAAGTGTGTGTGAGGTGCAGTGTAAACATGGCAAGTGTGTGTGAGGTGCACGTGTAAACATGGCAAGTGTGTGCATGTGAAACATGGCAAGTGTGTGCATGTGTAAACATGGCAAGTGTGTATAGAGTGCATGTGTAAACATGGCAGGTGGGTGTAGGGTGCATGTTATACATGGCAGAGGTGTGTGTAGGGTGCATGTGTAAACATGGAAAGTGCGTGTGTAAACATGGCAAGTGTGTGCAGTGTGTAGACATGGCAGGTGTGCATGTGTAAATATGGCAAGTGTGTGTGTGTGTAAACATGGCAGGTGTGTGCATGTGTAAATGGCAGGTGTGTGCATGTGTAAACATGGCAAGTGTGTGCATGTGTAAACATGGCAAGCATCATGATGTGACGAAAGTTAGACCCACTAAGTTTGAAAAAGTTTCAAAGCAGTCCCCAGCAGAGTCGCCACTGTGAATACGTGTGTTTGAATTTGAGATTTCATAGTAACATTAAAATATGAGAGTCGCCACGCCGTTTTAGTATAGCAAAAAACATTGAGAAAAAGCATGTTAATGGGTTCGGGGGTCAAATTACAACACAGAGAAGAATATTGGACGTTATCACTCCTATTGCCCGAATGATCGGTCTTTCTATCATGATGAATGTGTTAGTAGTGTGTTAGTGTTTGAGGACGGATCCAAGATTGCCTACGTTCCTCTCAATGTGAGAAGCTCAGGTCAGCGTAGTTCGCAGAGAATTTGAATAGGCAGAAAGAATCGGGATCATGCATAATGAAGGGGGAATTACTAAAGATTAGGGTTTAGAAGTAGTCTAGATCATCCTCGGGTTGATGAACCCTCGATCATCATCGGCTATGAAATACATGAAATTATGAAGATCGCAACCTAAATATAGCATAAATGAGGTTTTAATCTATGAACACGAAGAACATGCGAAGAACATATTATGAACATATGAAATGAGCATGCAAAGAATATGAAGAAACTATGAATAAACATGTACGAACATGAATATAAAAGATCTACATTAAAAATAATGCAAGAACATGAAGAAAAAGTTAGAAAACTTAACTATGTTGGCAAGAAATAAATAACTTGATCTTCTTGAGTGTTTGAATGCTAATTAGAGAGCAAAATAGTGTTTAGAAACTCCAAAACTCGGCTTTAAAGCTCTCAAAATCGGATCCCTAAACCAATAGCCTGGGATTGGTTTTTATATAGTTAAACTGAGGGGAAGATCTGATGGTCCAGATCATCGGCGCAAGGTTGGCCGCCTGGCCAAGACTGAAGACGGCGACAATGTTGGCCGCGTGTCCAAGTCGAGGCGGTGGCAAGGTTGGCCGCATGGCCAATTCTGCTGGCTGACGTGATTTTCAAGCTAGGGTTTCACTGTTGCTTTATGGTAACCCTAAGTTGCCTATTTGATGGATTTTGTCATAAATGAGATATTTTGGGAATCCAAGACAAGTCTTTGCAAGGTTTCTAATTCCTATAAAGTCCTTGTATTTTGGGAAAGTCCTAATAAACTCATTTTCAGGTCGGGTACTAACAGTAGCCCCTCGGCGACGCTTCTTGCAAGGCAATGTGGCGGTCGACGATAAAAGAAGGATCCGTCTGAAACATGAGTTT
>JAOWBW010003070.1:0-41992 GCA_026119855.1 Campanula takesimana
TTTGAGGTTCGGGGGTTAGATTACGAGATGGGAAGTACCGAAACACCCATCTCGCCCAATAAAGTTGTCTTGCTTGATCAAAATTACATGAATGAAAATGTTCCTTCTTCTTCTTCTTTAAGTCATGAAAAGGGGGGATTTAATAATAGGATTTGGAATGTAGGAGATGACTCCTTAACCAACCTCAATGAGATGAGGTGATCATTAGAGTCATGTCCCAAAATGATTTGGGTGATTGCACATTTGATTAAAGTAAAAAGAGAGAGGAGATGAAGTAGAAAAGGAAGGAAAAGATGGACTTTTACCTACAATTTGAAGACCTTCAATATTTCATAATGAAATCCTTGGAGAACCTTTAGAAAGTGATTTTGGTATAGTTTTTTATAAGTTCAATTTCGGTCTAAGTCTTCGATCCTTGAAATGGAGTAAAGAGAGGTTTTTATAGGTGAAAGAGGGGTGTTTTTGGTGCCAAAAACTCAGTCACCAAGAAATCTTTCCCGGGCAAAATCTTGTAAATTGAGCAAGGGAGGGAATCCTGGCCAGAAATCTGTAACTGACGCCCAGAGGCGCGCGCCTCCTGCTTTGGAGGCGGGAGGCGCGCGCGCCTGGCTCCTCCTGTCGGAGGCGCGCGACTCAGAGAAGGCAATTTTGACAGAATGGACTAGAAAGTCAGCCTTGTCATTCAGTTTAGTCCCTGGACTTAACGAAGTCAGTCAGGAACTTAACGGAAGTGACAGAAACTAACGAGAAACACTTAAAATGGGGAGAAACACAAAATCAAATGTACAATCGGGGTGAGCGGTCCAAGGCGGGGTGTCTACAGAGCCCCTCGGCGACGTGGATTGCAAAGCAAAACGCGTCGACGAAAGTTAAAAACACCCGCCGAGGACATCACCAAGAAAAGGCAAAGACTCGATGAAAGCAGGAATTTGAAATTGCGAGAGATAGTGGTGCGCTCCCTGTGTGAGCGGCTTTTGTTGATAGAGGGGGTGGCATGATCCGTTAGGTGAACCTGCCGGCTGAATGTTTTGAATGAGGCCGTTAGTGAACCTTTTGATGAATCCGTTAGTGAAATCCCTTGGATGAGTCCGTTGGTGACCCTTGTTGACGAATCCGTTAGTGAATCCCTTGGATGAGTCCGTTGGTGAACCCTTGTTGACGAATCCGTTGGTGAATCCGTTTGATGAATCCGTTAGTGAATCCCTTGGATGAGTCCGTTGGTGAACCCTTGTTGATGAATCCGTTAGTGAATCCGTTTGATGAATCCGTTAGTGAATCCCTTGGATGAGTCCGTTGGTGAACCCTGTTGACGAATCCGTTGGTGAATCCGTTTGATGAATCCGTTAGTGAATCCCTTGGATGAGTCCGTTGGTGAACCTTGTTGACGAATCCGTTGGTGAATCCGTTTGATGAATCCGTTAGTGAATCCCTTGGATGAGTCCGTTGGTGAACCCTTGTTGACGAATCCGTTGGTGAATCCGTTTGATGAATCCGTTAGTGAATCCCTTGGATGAGTCCGTTGGTGAACCCTTGTGACGAATCCGTTAGTGAATCCGTTTGATGAATCCGTTAGTGAATCCTTGGATGAGTCCGTTGGTGAACCCTTGTTGACGATCCGTTAGTGAACCCGTTTGATGAATCCGTTAGTGAATCCCTTGGATGAGTCCGTTGGTGAACCTTGTTGACGAATCCGTTAGTGAATCCGTTTGATGAAATATTGCTTTGAAGTCTCGTGCCGTTTGGAGTCACACTTGACTTTTGAATTGCGGGGTACGGGCATAGTTGACCGTGACCAGAAAAATGTTCATGCTGGGGATGAAATGTTGAGATGACTCTTGAGGGGGGTGTGGCACCGTGACAAAACTTAGGGAGTTCGGAATTTTGAAGAGGACAGCCTACTTTTGAGTGGGAGTTTCTATCCTACTTTCGATTTTTGACATGCCTTAAGGGCGGACCAGAAATAGGTGTGCCCAACTGGGTGTCTGAGGATCGGGACAGTGTCTTGATTTAGGCTGGAGATCTCTGACAAGGCCCTTTTCTTGAAGCGATTTAGACCTGGGAGGCGCGCGCCTTCCTATGTAGGATTGGGACGCGCGCGCACTTCAGACTGCTGGCGGTGGCGCGCGCGTCTGGGAGGCGGAATTCCGGGCTTGACATTTGCTGACCAAAAGAGCCCCCAACAGCTATAATATCATCTTCTGTTCGACCACTTGATTCTCACAGCTCCTTTCTGCCATTTTTGGACATCATATTATTGCTTAACTTCGTTTGTGATCAACATTTTCCATGGCTTCCAATTCTTTTGCCCTTGATGCCAAGGTCGTTAGTGCGTATGAAAAGGACTTGGGCACTTTTGTGTATTCTTTCAAGACCCATCCCAAGAAGGCCTTCATTAAAGATTTCGGGTTCCGAATTCTTTTCACCTTGCGGACGTTGAAGCCGGATTGGGATTTGTTGAGAGCTGCCGCGGCTTTCTGGGATTGCGACAGCCATACCTTCAACCTTTCAGCTAATGAAATGGTGCCGACTGTTGACGATTTCGGGGCCATCCTTGGCATGCCTTTGGCCGGTCGGATTGCCGTCCCTAAATATCACCGTGGTGCCATCGAATCTTGGGTTGGGTTACTGAATCTCCCGTTGAGGACGTGAGGAAGATGTTGCATGGTACCGTGATTGACATAACTGAGTTGCCGATGTTCTTCAGTTTACACTCGGAGGACCCGATGGTTCAATCTTTCAAAATAAATGCCATGGCCGTTTGTCTCTTCAGCGAAGTACTGTTTGTTACACCTTTCGGGACTGCGGACGTGCAGTTGGCTGAGATTATTTTTGCAAGCTAAGGAGCAGCAATTTAGTGTAATCCCTCTTATTGTAGGGGAGACGTTGCACGGCCTTGATGAGTTACGTAGGACGGGCAAGATGTGTCGGGGAAGCCCTTTGCTCTTGACCATATGGCTCTGAGAACACTTCAAGATTTATTCTCCGGATGGTGATTTGTCTCCTTTTGCTGTTCATAGGAGGAAGTTGTTGATCCGGGATTTATCTGAAGATGATTGGAAGAAATTCTTTGCCTCTAGGGTGACCATTGATATTGAGTGGTGTCCTCCTTCTTGGGGTCTTCGTCCTTTTGTGGAATGGACTCTTGGTTTTCAGCACGTGGTTGTACCCGGTTTGAGAGATTCTTCGTTTTACCAGCCAGAGCGGGTTCTGCGGCAGTTCGGTCGTCAACAGACAATTCCTTTTCTGAGGGATGGAATGCTTCGTCCAGTTGCTTACATGGGTCCTGGCTTCTCGAGTGAGCTTCAGTCGGCTTGGGGAGATGACCGCAATCGTTGGGCTTTCGCTCCTCTGTATCGGGGAGTGTCTTCCTTCCCGAGAGCTACTTGGACTATTTATTTGGCACCCTTTACCGTGGCACCACTTGGGTTGATGTGCTCGTGCCGAGTTGTTGGGACAGGGTTTTGAGCCTAGCAGCACTTTGAGATATAGGGAGGCTGCTGCTGATTCGAGTAACATTCTCGCTGATCCTTTCGGTACTCCTTTGGATGACTTTTATGCTAGGAGACGTGTTGCAACACAGAAGGTTTCGGTGCGTATTAGTGCTCCTTCGTTACCTAAGAAGAAAAGGATTGAGAGATGATCGGGCGGTCCTTTGAAGGCTAAGAGAAAATTGGATTTTTCTTAGTACCCTAGGAGATTGCAATTAGACCACTTTGTTTTAGGATTTAATATTTTGATGTCTTTTGTTGCTCAATAAATCCGTTGTAATGGTTGGATAGTTCATTGAATGAATAAAAATTGCATTTTGTTATTTGAAGTGAATTGGGTATTTTTGATATGTTTTAGACCGCACCCGAAGGTTGCCTACGTTCCTCCAGTTGGGAGGCTCAGGTCTTCGTAGTTCAAGCAAACAAAGACCTTTTTTTTTTTTTTTTTTTTTTTTGTGCACCCTGTTTTTTGCCTAGACCTCCCTTTCGGGTTTTCAATCTAGCGGGCTTCTTTTTTGCAAGTGCTCTAATTTTTACCTAGGCCGCCCTTGCGGGTTTTCAACCTAGCGAGCGATTTTTTTTTTTTTTTTTTATGGTCTTTGTTTATTAAGCGTAGAACCTCTTGAGCTTGTCGAGGTTGACCTCCTTTGGCAGCTGGTCACCATCTAAATCCACGAGCCGGGCTGCACCACCGCTTAGTATCTTTTGACCACGTACGGACCGATCCATCGGGGTCCCCATTTCCCAGGGGATTCATGGCATTAGGAGGATGTTGTCTTAAAACCAAATCTCCCACATTGATGTTTCGAGGCTTCACCTTTTGTTGAAAGCTCTTGCCATCCTTTGCTGATACGCCCTTGTGCGTTCGAGTGCTCTTAACCTTTTCTCGTCGAGCAAGGCTAGTTGTTCATATCGACTTTGCATCCAGTCGACCTCGTTGACTTGATTCTCGAGGAGGACCCGTAGAGATGGGACTTCAAGTTCGATAGGGAGTACGGCTTCAGAACCATAGACCAATGCATAAGGAGTTTCTCCTGTTGCGGATCGTATTGATGTGCGTAGCCCCACAATGCTAATGGTAGCTTCTCGGGCCAATCCCTTCCTGTTGAGGCCATTTTCTTGACGATGGTCTCGATGGTCTTATTTGCTGCTTCGACTGCGCCATTTGCTTGGGGCCGGTAAGGAGATGACTTGTGCTTGGTGATCTTGTATTCTACCAAAAGTGCATCCATTTCCTTCTCGAAGTGAGAGCCGTTGTCGGAAATGATTTCATGAGGCACGCCGTATCGGCACATGATATTAATCTTTACAAATTCGGCCACTTTCTTGGCGTTGAGGGTCGATAGGCTTGTGCTTCGACCCACTTTGTGAAGTAGTCGACTGCCACTAGGACGAATGACTGCCCATTGCTTCTGGCAGGATGAACTTTACCGATGATGTCTATCCCCCAACAAGAGAAAGGCCAAGGTGTGACCATGTTGTAAAGTTGTGAGGGTGGAGCATGTTGCAGATTAGCATGGAATTGGTACTTAGCACACCTTTTGACTTTCTCGATACAGTCTCGTTCCATAGTGCTCCAATAGTAACCAATGCGAAGTATCTTCTTGACTAGCATAAACCCATTCATGTGGGGTCCACATTCTCCTTCGTGCACTTCACACATTATCTCTTGAGCTTCGGTCTCATTAGCGCATAAGAGATTGATCCCGTCGTGGTGCCTTTTATAGACTCGGTCCCCAATCAGTACGTACCGAGAGGCTAACCTTTGCAGAGCTGCTTGAGACTTCTTATTGATGTTCTCGGGATAAGTGCCGTCTTTGAGGAAGTTCATAATATCCTAATACCACGGAGAGTTTGTTTGAACCTCGTTGATCTCGATACTCATGCAATATTCCGGACTGTTCCTTCGAGCAATTTTGAAAGGCTTCACATTTTCCCTTTGGGCATTTCAACTAATGAAGCTATAGTGGCCAGTGCATCAGCGAAGCGATTCTTATCCCTTGGCAGGTAGTTGAAAGTGATCTCTTGGAATTGTTCAACCAGTTCTTCAAGGTGCTGACCATACCGCTGGAGAGTCGGGTCTTGGGTTCGCCATTTACCCGATTGCTGATTGATAAGGAGCAAAGAGTCGCCGAACACTTCTAGTTCCGTGACGTTTCTTTCGAGAGCTGCTTCGAGCCCTGCTATGCATGCTTCGTACTCGGCAATGTTGTTGGTAGCTTCGAATTCCAGGCGTATGGCAATGGGAGTGTAGATGTCTTTTGGATCGACAAGCAATACCCCTATACCAAAACCGTGTTTATTGGCGGCGCCATCGAAAAAAAGTTGCCACTTGTCTTCCTCGGTTGCAGTACAAATTAAATGCTCGTCGGGGAACTGCACATCTTCCCCCTTCACTTCGTCACACGGGAATTCGGCAAGCTGGTCACTGAACACTTTCCCCCTGACGGATTTTAGTGTGACGTAAGTGATATCATAGCCGGCGAGCATGAAGTACCATTTGGCTATTCTTGTTGACATGAAAGGCTTCTCGAAGATGTAGCGGAGCGGGTCCACCTTTGCTACTAGCTTGATCGGAAAAGCTTCCATATAGTGTTTGAGCTTTTGAGTGACCCAAACCAATGCTGCACATGACTTTTCTAAGACGGAGTAGTTCTTTTCGCCTCCTTGGAATCGGCGACTGACAAAATAAATGGCGTTCTCCTTTGTGGACTCTCGTTCTTGTGCTAACATAGCCCCTAGGGCTTCATCATTGACAGTGAGATAAAGCAACAGAGGTTTCTCCTTGTGCGGTGGAAACTAGAACAGGAGGGCACGTCAAGTAATGCTTTACTTGATCGAAGGCTTCTTGGCACGCGTCGGTCCATTCTAGAGCCACATTCTTCTTGAGTAGCTTGAAGATTGGCTCGCACATGGAAGTGAGTTGGTGCACAAACCGACTGATGTATTGTAGTCTTCCCATGAAACCTTTAATCTCTTTCTGCGTCTTTGGAGGAGGCATGTCAATGATTGCCTTGATTTTGGAGGGGTCTACTTCGATTCCCCTTTCAGTGACCATATAACCAAGAACTTTGCCTCGGATAACCCCAAATGTGCACTTTGCAGGGTTGAGCCTCATCTTGTGTTGACGAAGCCTTTCGAAGAACTTGCGGAGATCGATTAGGTGTTGACCATCGGTTCCTTTGGAGTGAATGATCATGTCGTCCACATAGACCTCGATTTTTTTGTGAATCATATCGTGGAACAAGTCTGTCACGGCTCTTTGGTAGGAAGCCCCAGCATTTCTTAACCCAAATGGCATGACTGTGTAGCAAAAGGTACCCCACGGTGTTGTGAAGGCTGTCTTATGTTGATCTTCCTCGGCCATAAGAATCTGATTGTACCCAGCGAACCCATCCACGAATGAGCGAACCTCGTAGGCAGCAGTGGAGTCGACTAGCATGTCGATATTAGGGAGTGGAAAATCATCCTTTGGGGAAGCTTTGTTTAAATCCCGGAAGTCTACACAAACTCGAACCTTGCCGTTCGCCTTCCTGACTGTCACAATGTTGGCTAACCATGTCGGATACTCGATAACCTTGATGAACCCCACACTGAGGAGCTTCTCAATCTCTTCTTTGACCTGCAGAGACCATTCTGGCTTGATCTTTCTGAGCTTCTGCTTTACTGGCCTGGCATCTTCTCTGATCGGAATCCTGTGCTCCGCTACCTTTCTGTCTAAACCCGGCATGTCTTTGTATGACCATGCGAACACATCCACGAACTCCCGTAGTAGTGCAGTCAATCTGTCTTTGTCGTCCCCCTTGAAGAAGCTTCCAATCTTAGTTTCTTTTGGTTCTTCTTCGGTACCCAGATTAACGACATGCAATTCTTCGTCAGCCTTTGGACCATTCTCGCCACGACTACGGACTTGTTGAGCAAGTTCATTTAAGTATGTTGTGTTTTCGTGGTCTATTTCATCATAATTTGAATCGTTATTAACTTGTTTGTTAAGTTCATTATTAGTTAATTCATCATTTATGATGTTTGCAATCTCAGGGTACTCAGAAATATCAAATTTTTCATTAGCAAAGAAAGGAAACACACGCTCGGCTATGGCCTCCAAATCCTCTTGGGTGAGGGTATTAGAGACACTCTCGGACTCGAAAGTAAGTGTGAGCTGCTCTTCCTTTGTTGCTGTGCGGGGTATGCAACCCATTTCTTGGACTAAGAATTCCTCGGATACCACGGGCCCTTTTGTTGAATACCAATTGTTGATCGGCTCGGAGCTTGGCGGGATCTCACTGATAGTTTCGTTCATGATGACGGTGTCATGGATGGCGTTAACTTGGCATTCATTCATCATGGCAAGCTCTTCAAACATGGAGGCTAAATCTGTCAGTTCTTCCCCCACGGTGATTTCTATCTCGGACTCTATAGTCATCTTCCTCCCCCACCATTCACGGGGCGACATGGGAGTTGGTTCTCTGTCGGATATCTGGACCTCACAATCGGAGAAGATTTCGAGGCCGGGATTTTTGACACCTTTATTGTTAACCCACGGCTCGGGAAAGATCATGTATGGAACGTCTTCCCCTTGGCGGACAAAATAACCATTCAACGTCTTGCGATAAGGCCTTAGATTAGGGACTTCATACCGACGGCCTTCTTTACGAGCTCGGGCCTTTTCGTTCTTGATCGCTTGCTCTTGTTTCAAGTCTTCTTTGGAAGGCTCATACCCCAAACCGAAGGTGTTCTTGACAAATGGGACTTGCACGGGATGTAGGATTCCTTGCTGATATTTCCCTAAGCCTAAACCAGGGAAGTAGTCCATATTCCTCATCATGCGGAGGACTTTGTGATTGCTGGGGTCCATGATCCGTTTCCCCCTTCTTTATCAATGGCGTTGATTGAGACGCCGGAGAGAGTGAAGTCTGGTAGACCATGCTGAACTTGGTGGACGGGCTCACCTTTTCTGTGGATAGTGATGTTTTCAGCCATTACGGTTACTATTTCATCACCATTTCGGATCTTGACACATTGGTGGAGAGTTGACGGTACGACATTATCACTGTGAATCCATGGTCGACCCAACAGTAAGTTGAACGAGGCCGGGATATCAAGCACTTGGAATGGAACGGACATGACCATGCTCCCAAACTCAATGTCTATTTCGATCATACCCATGACTGTACGGGCGGTGCTGTCATAACCTCGGATTACTTGAGTAGAAGGCTTCAAATCAGAATCCTTAAGCCCCAGTATGCCCATGATTCTACCAGGCATGAGATTGAGTGCGGAACCACCGTCCACTAAGACTCTTGAGACGGGCCTCCCCCTTGCTCGTACCTTGAGGTAAATAGCTTCGTTGTGGTCGGAACCAAATGGTGGAAGGTCCATATCGGCAAAGGTGATGACGTTGCCAAAATGAATGTGACCAATCATTGCCGTGAGGTCCTCGGGAGTAGTATCGGGAGAAACTGATGTATCATCGAGATTGCGGATGACAAGATCTCGGTGTTTCTTTGAGGATGCAATGAGGTCCCAAATAGAGATGTTGGCTTGAGTTTTCTTGAGTTGGACAAGTAGAGGATCTTCGGGAGCGTTGTGAGCTTGCGGCTTTTGAGAAGAGGAGCTCGGTGCGGAAGTGGAAGGGTTGCTTGCTATGACTCGACCAGATCGAGTTAGCATGTTGACGTTCCCATCTTGCTTCTTTTTCCTATTCTCTAGTACTTCCCTCATTACCTCATCGTAAGTCACTACATAACAAGAATTGTCAAGTTTATTCATAACATTGGGGCCCCCATTCACAATTGGGATTGAATGGATGGTCCCCTCGAGTTCTCCTATCTCTATTACATTGACATGCTCGTCATTAGTCACTACAAATTCTTTCTTATCTATGAGATCTTGAATGACATTGCGGAGAACGAATCATTCCTCGGTGGTGTGGCCACTATATTGGTGGTAGCCACAATACTTGTGGTGAGCATGATTGGGGTGGACCGTCTTGGGTTGGTACCCTTGCACGGGTGTGACTTGACCCTTTGCCTTGAGGACCTCGAACACTTCGGTTTGAGTCATGCCTTGGAGAGGCGTGTAGACACGGTCACTTCGGGACTTCTTCCCTTGAGGTGGAGGAACTTTTTGTAATTCCCCTTGTCAATAGTGACGGCGTTGACCGAGGCCTCTTTTGTGGAGTTGGAAGCGGCCTTGTAGCGGTAAGTAGGAGTGGTCTTCTTAATCTCCTTGAGCAAGTCATCCATGCGTACCCCCGCCTCATACATTTGGGAGAAGTCGGAGTAGCAAGCCCCACTTAGGTGAGTGCGGAGATCAATCTTGAGACACTTGAGAAATATGTCCATTTGCTCTTTTGTGTTCGGCCTCTCAACAATTTCAGAGAGTTTGTCATTCCATCTCCTTGTGAAGTCGATGAAGGACTCATTGTCTCGTTGAGTAGTGTTCTCTAGCTCTTTCCTTGTGGGCCGGTGAGTGGTGTTGCCTTGGTATTGGTTCTTGAAGGTAAGCATGGCAGAGTCCCAATCAAGACGGACAGTGAGCGGGAGAGTAGCATACCAATCTTTTGCCGCCCCCTCGAGAGTGAGAGGAAAGCATTGAGCCATCACCTTGGTGGAGACCTTCTTTGGAACCATTGCCCAAATATAAGTCTCAATGTGAGCCATAAGACAAGAGTTGCCCTTGAATTTTCTTATGTCGGGCATCTTGAACTTATCAGGAAGAGCGGCCATAGTACTCGTGAGGATGGATGATTGATAAAGGCTTGTGTCGGAGCCTTTCCCCATGTTGAGCCCATTGAATTTTTGGTCGATGTAGGCCATGATAGAATCCACCATTTTGGGCTCATTGTTCTCGGAACTTGGTTCCCCCATTTTCTTGGTGCGGGTGTTGACATAAGGACTCTTGAACAAACCCTCGGTCCATTCGGATTCATCATCATTGTTCTTGTTCTTTCCCTTGGCAAGGTTGGTGAGCTTTTCTTTCATTAGCTCAATTTCGGCCTCGTGGGCCTCCCTTTGGCTGTCGAGGTGGGATTGCCAAATGTCGTCTTTGCTTAGTGCCTCTTTGTTAAGGGTGGAGACTTGCTCTTGGAGGAGTTGGACCATGGTTGAGAGCTGTTCGAGAGACATGGTGTTGCTGCTGCCGGTCATGGTTGATGTTGGAGCTGTTGGAGTGATCTCTTCACGGACTAACCGATTTGCTGAATCCCGGTAGACTTTGTAAGTACCAATTGAACCTATATTGCAGAAGAGGCCCTTGTCAGTCTTGAGTAACACTTGCGGTCCATGAAGAGGCTTAGAACACAGTTGGGCACACGACTCGAACCACATAAGAAAAGACTTTTTTTTTTTTTATAAGTCGGAGGGAATGAATCCCTTTTGGGGTTTCTAAGAAAATAATGGAATCGTCACACTAGTATATAGACCATCTCGCGGTCCCATATACTCATCGGATTCCATCGCGCTTGTGAATCCTACATGTATCGGGATTAAACTAAATTAATGTAGTAAAGCATACATGCGGGGACAGATTTTTATTTTCGTCCAAAATAACCACTTTTGGGGACGGATTTTTATTGCGTCCATTTCAACAAGTTGGCATGTATGATTTGAAGACATTAGTTTAGGGAAATCTCGGTACATGGAAACCGACTTGAGTCACGGAGTGTTAGACCCTAACTAGAATTGTGTGGTTTGTGCTCGGCTTGAATATGAGGCTCAAAGGTCACCCCCGGCATGTAGTCTTGAACTACGCCACGGGCTGAGGTTTACCGCTTCGAAAGAGCCAAGGTCTGGTGGAGCTTGAAACTTTCTAGGACGGGCCTCGACGGGTTTGGGGTTGGACTTGTGCGACTCGATAGTGAGCAGTTCATAGGAATATGTGCATGTAGTGTGAGGTCTAACAAGTGACAAAATTTTTTTATTTTTATTTTTTTTGAAAAGAAAGAAAAACACACAAAACACATAAGCACATAAAATTACAACTCCCGAATCACCCGTGTGACCGGTAAATAAAACACAAAATTAAAACAGTCCGAGGGTTCAATTCTGTTCTGATGCAGGCAACTGTGCCCACACCCCACTGTTCTGCTCAGTCACTGAAACCTGTTTCTGTTCTGGAAACCAACCCAGAAGCGTGCGCCTCTGAGTGCTGATGTGGGACGCGCGCGCATGGCGCAATGCTTATGGGAGGCGCGCGCTTCTGGGGCACACCTGTCAGAATGTCAGACTTTGGACTCAGGGGATTACCCTGGTCCCATGTTCATATTGTAACCCCTGCAGAAGTGATTAGTGCAGAATAACAGAAGAAGAAGATGAAGAACATGAAGAAGTGGGCGATTCTGGTTCTTGATGCGGGATGCGCGCTGCTTAGGCTTAAAAGGCCAGACGCGCGCGCCTCCCCCATCAGGAAACAGAATACCCAGAAAAGATGTAGATTTCGATCAGAATGCAAGTTTAACCCTCAAATTCATCCCCAGCAGAGTCGCCACTGTAGATACTCCGGGGGAACCACGGTTTTAGGCTAGAGCGGTGAATTATCCTAGGATGTCTAACTTGTTTTTAGAGTCGCCACCTATGTGTTGAGGAACATAAGAAAAACCTATAGATTGTAGCCTAAGTTTGATTACGAAAACAGAGATTCTTTGTTTTGAGGTTCGGGGGTTAGATTACGAGATGGGAAGTACCGAAACACCCATCTCGCCCAACTAAAGTTGGTCTTGCTTGATCAAAATCTACATGAATGAAAATGTTCTTCTTCTTCTTCTTTAAGTCATAAAAAGGGGGGATTTAAAATAGGATTTGGAATGTAGGAGATGACTCCTTAACCAACCTCAATGAGATGAGGTGATCATTAGAGTCATGTCCCAAAATGATTTGGGTGATTTGCACATTTGATTAAAGTAAAAAGAGAGAGGAGATGAAGTAGAAAAGGAAGGAAAAGATGGACTTTTACCTACAATTTGAAGACCTTCAAATATTTCTTGATGAAATCCTTAGAGAACCTTTAGAAAGTGATTTTGGTATAGTTTTTTATAAGTTCAATTTTCGGTCTAAGTCTTCGATCCTTGAAAATGGAGGTAAAGAAAGGTTTTTATAGGTGAAAGAGGGGTGTTTTTGGTGCCAAAACTCAGTCACCAAGAAATCCTTCCCGGGCAAAATCTTGTAAATTGAGCAAGGGAGGGAATCCTGGCTAAAAATCTGTAACTGACGCCCAGAGGCGCACGCTTCCTGCTTTGGAGGCGGGAGACGCGAGCGCCTGGCTCCTCCTGTCGGAGGCGCGCGACTCAGAGAAGGCAATTTTGACAGAATGGACTAGAAAGTCAGCCCTGTCATTCAGTTTAGTCCCTAGACTTAACGAAGTCAGTCAGGAACTTAACGGAAGTGACAGAAACTAATGAGAAACACTTAAAATGGGGAGAAACACAAAATCAAATGTGCAATCGGGGTGAGCGGTCCAAGGCGGGGTGTCTACAGCATGCATCTGGTTCTGGTGCTGCGCCCTCTCAAGATTTTGATCTACTGCGCCAAGATATCCAGCATGACTTCGGCATCATCTCTTCTGCGCTCACTAAGATCCCCTATGTGAATGGGTTGAATGAAGCTTTGTTTTCATTATCCAAAACCATCACAGAAATCATTCAGATTGAGTCTGCCAAAGTCATAACGTCTATTGACAATTTTGCGCCTACTGCCTCCAGCCACTCCTCATTGATGCGCTCAAATCTCATATGACTGACTGCTTAGTTCAGTTCAGTGATACTTTTAATGGAAGAATGAACCAGGCTATGCTAGATATGCAAGCCAGTCAGAACATGGTTCGGGTAGAGCTAACCAAGACTTTGGTTGATGCGCAGAAAGAAATTCAGGACTCCATAGTTGCGTCCCTTCAATAGTTTGGAAATCAGATGGGGGCGTTTGAAAATTTCTTTAACAGGATTTCTGAAGACATCCAGAGAGATAATGCGCTGATGCGCGACGGTATGAGGACTCATGTGAATCTAGTGGTGGAATACAACGCCAAGTTTCAGAAACTGAAGATTGAGTTGATGAACAAGTTTACCACCTTGCAGAATGAGATGCGCGAAGCACTGCAGCGAATTCAAATTGACTAGACTTTGTAATTTTTTTGTTTTGCTGCGCAATTGTAAGCTTTTGATGCGCAAGGTATTTTGCTTTTGATTTTTCTTCCATTGTAAAACTTGTACCCTGTAACTCCTACCTTTCAAGTTTTAATGAGAAGAATGCATCATTGCGCTTTCACAAAACCTTGTTCAATTCAAAATTTTCGTTTGTGAAACATTGCATATCTTATAAACTTCATGCGCATATCCTTAACAGCTCATATTTCATTGCATGATGTTTAAACATTCAGTTTAAACGCATACTAAACTTAAACTCATATTATTTGTATGCTCTGAATGATATTTCTGTTTTCCTATATTGTAAGTTAATTTATTTTGGATAGACTAGAAATCTATAGCATTGGCTAGTGTGTACATTGACTTGAGACATGATTTACCATTTTTTATTCTTATGGACATGTTATTATCAAGTACAATGAATTGCCTTTGTTATAGTAGGTAATGGCATCAATCATTTAGGGGGAGATTGTTGGGTATGCTTATCACTTAACCCTCCTACTTATGTTAGAATTGATTGATACCATCACCTGTGTTTATTTTAAGGACTTTAGGACCCTATGTAAGAAGTTTTGTAACTTCAATTTTTAGCTAAGTCCTTTTTATAGACTAGGCTTAGTATCTAGGGCTGAAGCTATAATTTCATGGTAAATAGAGCAAAAGCAAAGCATGGTGCGCACACCTTCCATGCGCAGCGCATCCCTTCATGCGCAGCGCATCACTTTCTGCGCACTCCATGCGCATGAATCTCATGCGCACTCGGACTTGCCTTAATTCTTACTTTCTGACCTTACCTTATGAAGCTTGGAAAGCGTCATAACAAGCTACGCTTTTGAATGAGCCAAATTTGCTGATGTGGACAAACGACAAAACAAGAACACTCAGCACACACGAAGATGGAGACGCTCCCCTTGTTTGAAATTCAAATCTGAAGACAGCTGTCACTCTTGAAGATTCTTGAAAGCTGTCAACTTGATGTCTCCAACGGCTATAAAGGACAACTGCGCGCCAATCACAAAGCGACAGCACATAGTCCTTGCTCTGCTCCCCAATGGCTAGTTTTTGGAGCTCAGCTATAAATAGCATGCTCATCCTCATTTTCCAAGCTGCTGGTGTGTTGCTTGAGAATTGCTTAAGATTTGCTTCCAAAGAGAAAATTTAAAGATTTGAAGATTGCCTACAAGATTTCCAGATTTCTAAGATCAACCTTCATACCCTCATACTTCACCAAGCCCAGATCCTATAAAGCCTTTGTAACACCAGAATCTTGTGCTCTCCATCTCATAGATTCAAAGAGCCTAGATTTCTGATACACACACACACCTCTTGAAGTTTCGATCTCATCGATCTTACTTCTAGAGATACACCGGTTATTGTGTAGGATTTTGTTCTTTCATAGATTATAGATCTTTGAGTTAGTTTTGTTCTACCTCGCTGTAACTTGTAAACTCTCTCATATATTAAGATCTCCATTAGAAATCCAAGACTAACCATCTTGGTAGAGGACGTAGATCTTTTCCCGATCGAACCTCTCCAAATAGCTTATCTATTGTTTGTGCTTTCATTCTACATTTAAGCTTTACTCATATATTGTTTTGTTTGATCCTTGTAGATTGTCTTGCATCGTTCGAATTGTGTTTGTGTGCTTTTTGCCTTAGTTCCATTTTGCGCCTTTCTTTAAGCTAAAACTTAGTGCGTGCGTATTTACACTTCTGCGCATACTCCCTGCGCATAAGTGATTGCTTTAAGACTTCTGCTGTGCATTTCACACTCTTGCTGCGCGCTATACTTAGCCAAATTAAGAGTCGTGCGCATTTGACATTGCTTTGCAAAAGGGTTTGAAAAGAATTTTAAAAACGCTATTCACCCCCCTCCCCTCTAGCATTTTTCATACCCCTGTTGCCCTTCTGGGACCAACACAATTCTCTAATAACCATCGGTCACGTAAGCCTCTTCAATTCTTCGGGACTTGGCATGCTATCATATTGGAAGTCACGATCATTGTTTTGTTGCCTTAACCTCGCATCGTCCCAATCGGCAAGACAAATGAGACGCTCCAATAGCTTTGGTTCCAATTTGTTCCTCTTTGGCGTAACAACTCTTCCTGTCGCACTAAAAGCGGATTCCGATGCTACCGTGGAAACCGGAGGTGTAAGCAAATCCCGTGCCATGACAGAAAGAATAGGATAAATATTACTATGTTTTTTTCCACCAGCCTAAGACATCTAAAGTCTCATAATCTCCGTCTGTAGTGGCGTAAAAACGGCTCTCCAAGTATTTCTCCAACTCATTTACCCCACTACCACTCCCACTCCCACTCCTACTCCCACTCGCCATTGATCTTCCACTCAATCCTTTCTTAAGGAACTCCCAACCAAGTCTCGATAATTTTTTCTTTTCCTTTCCTTGGCGCTCGGCAACTTCACTCTGTGTTGAGAGTCTTGCACTATAGTGGTCGTACAAGCGGAACATTTCGTTGTAAACTTCGGTTTATGCCGTAGTAGTAAAGACTTCAATATCCGGGGTTTTAAGTAATGGCCTCGTGTTTTCATAGTAAGCAAAAATCAATGACCCAAGCTCGCTATACTTAATCCGAGGATTCATCACAGCCGCTAATTGGCCAAGCATGGGAAAATGTTTGTAGTATTTTTAAAAAAAAATCTTCCATATCCACAATATCCCCTCCAAAATGCACGTGCGGTCTATACCTCACAATTACTTGGCTTAGCGTGTATATTTCATGACACAAAAGATGACTTGTTGGATAGTAAGTACCCGACAGTATTACGGTTGCCCTATAGAAAGGTTCCAGTACATCCACGAGTCCTGTTGCTATATCCCAATCATCGTCACTAACTTTATGTTCCGTTTGATACAAGGAAAAATATTCTGAGATAACAATCCTATACTCTACCGCTCTCTCCAACATGAAATATGTCGAGTTCCACTTGATATCTTCCGCAGTTTTGGGCTTTAAGAATTTCTTATCATACACCTTACACAACTCCTTATATGTGACTAACCTCTGACCCGATCCCCTTATGACTTGGCAAGCATGATTAATGTTGTCAACGGTATAGGAAATTGAGTTAAGGAAGTCACGAACACAAAGGTTGATAACATGACATGCACACCTCACATGAAAAAACTTACCCTCTAGAGGAGGGTTAAGGTGTTGGGTCAAATATTTAGCCGTTGTGGTGTTATAAGTGGCGTTATCAAATGACATGGTAAGAATCTTATCAGTGATAACGAACTCTCCCAAAACATTCATTATATGTTGTGTGCATTGCATTGCGGTATAAGGGTAAGGCATTGTTCTAAATGAAAGAACTCTCTTTTGAATCACCAATCGTGATCAACCCAATGGGCAGTGATACATGTAAAGTTCTCCTTACTAGAACTGTGTGTAGCTTTCCAAGCATCAGTTGTTAAGCAAATACTACCCTTGTGGCTTTGAAGTAGGTTCGCTAACTCAAGAGTTCCCTTTTGAAATAGAAGCTTAATGTGCCTAGTGAGGGTTTTTCGGGACATATATTGGAAACCGGGATTGAGAGACCGACAAAAAGTGTTAAACCGTTCATCTTCAGAAGTTGACAATGGTAATCTAGAACTCACAAGATACATGGTGATAACATCATAGTTCACTTTTGGATAAGTAGTAACAGGTATTTTGAGTTTGGTTTGGGTGCTTGTATCACCACCACGTGTGGCTTCAGCTTCATGAGCTTCTACATGTCATTTCAAGTGAGAGGTACCTGAAGCGAACGTTGGACGACGTATATTTTTCATGCATATTTTGCACTTGGCTTTAGGCTCACCATCCTTATCGAGAATCATATTGAAAAACTCCACATACTTTGACACTTTAGGCTCCTTAATCTTCCCCTTCCCTTTCCCCTTCCCCCTCCCCCTCCCCCTACCAGGTTGACTATCCGTCACCTCATCCGTACTAGGTGTAACTATCCTACCACGAGTCGACCCAGTAACTCTTACATCATCATCTTCCTCATCATCACCATCATGTACTTCATGTATATTTCTAGACGTGAAGTCATGCTCGGGGATTTGAGCATCGGTAAAATTACCGGGAAATGGAGGGGTGGGAATTGGGGTTGAACCCTCATTTATCATATCATATATGTATTGATCATTGGCTAACTGATTTTGTTGTGGTGGGTTTTGTTGTGGATCATTTTTTGGTGGTGGGTTGTAGGCAAAGATATCCTCGACAAATTGGCAAGACATTTTGTACCTAATTGAAAAAAATTGTTAACAACTAATTTCAATCACTAGTTAAATAAATAATACAAATGGACAACTAAATGAATGTAATTTTTTCAGAATTTGAAATTAAAAATAAATAAAATTCGAAATTAAGATTATAACTATTTTTGAAATTCCAAATTAAGATTATAATACAAATGCACAAATACAATAAATACTTAAAAGTTAAAACATTAAAATTACCTCAAAGAAAGTTGATACACCTTTTTTCTTCAAAGACTAGTAGTCTAGGTCCTAGACTTCTGTAGGAAGTAGGAAGATAATGGATACTGAGAATTTGAAATTTTTTGCTATGTAACAGTATGAAAGATAATACATCTATTTATACTAAAACTGGTTGTGAAAAAATAAAAAATTGGGTCAATCACAATGGTTCAAATCGAGCCGCTCAATGCACTGTGTGTGTCTGTGCCTGCTGTTGCTGTGCTGCATGGCAATAAATAGTCAAGAGTGGCCTAAGCAGATATCTCTCTTGAGGAGGGACAAATTCCATATTGACTTATCATTCTTCCATACAAGAATCTGATTATGCCAATCATAGCCTTTATGACCACCCGGTTAGGGGTAGCGTTTGAGTATGTCAAACATAATGTTCATTATGTGAAAGACTATGATAATCTCAGGTCTAAGGATATCAAAAGATATAACTATATGAGATTTAATTATGACATCTTACCATGACATAAGTCTCATACACTGATAGAATCAATGCACCTCGCTTTGGCAGAGCCCACATGAAACTACCCGGTGTACTTACAAGTGTCTATCATGGGTTGGCACATGACTTAAATTTTCAAGAAGGTTTTTTCATATAGCATATAACATGTTTATGAGCACATAACATGTAAATCATCAAGATTAGTCACTAAATTAATCTCCATTAATTTAAGCATGATATTTATGTGTCATTAGTTTCTCTATAATTATGAGGCTGAGACTACTTGAACTTTGGTTATCGTCTCCAAATCAAGACAACAAGAAGTGCGGCCGAACTAAGCCATAGGCAACCAAAATTCCGCACTAATTCAAGAAACCAATAAAGTAGTCTATGTGGTCGAAACTAAGCAATAGATGGTCTCGATGAACGTAGGCCAATTGCATTCACAATTCCACATAGATCTCCAAACTTGAATCAAGAACTTTGTTTTTCAATTTTAGCAATTATGAACTCTTCATAATTCTAACTTCGTTTTATCTTTGAATCTTTGATTGCGATCAATTTTGGAAAACACGGTCTCGAGAACGTAGGCTAGCCGTCCAAAACTTGATCAAATCTCAGAATTCACAAGACTAAAACAAATAGGAGTTTCAAGCCACAAGATCCAACCCACAACCCAAGTCCCCACCCCCACACCATATCCGAGGGTCCGGCCGGGTCAGTACTAGGGTCCGGTCGGACCTTCTGCAGATTTTGAAAAATTCTGAAGTTTGAAAATTTGTCTTAAAATTGTTTTTTCCTAATTCAATTTAGAATTTGATGTTCTTGATGATCCAATCATCATGATCATCAAAACCTTGAATAAACCATTTATTCTTGAATCTCTAGATTATCAAAACTTTGATCCAATCAAAAATTGATAACCCAAACAACTTTAAATCCACCATAATTTTTATTGCGATTGAATAGTGCGATTAAAGTTACAAAAAACAATAAACCACAAAAACGCATAGACCACATAAACATCATGAATCTAAATTCAAATAGCATGTTAACACATATAATCCAATTATATTATCAACATAATATATTAAAATAATCATACATGAACGGGGCTCTGATCACTGTTGGGTTTTGAGGCAACATGCGCAGCGGAAGACGGCAATATAAAATCAACAAAACCCTAAGCCCCAAGATCCATTCATGATGATTAAATTAATAGCAAGATGAATTTATAATACTAACCGTTGTAGAGCGTTTAAAATTTTCGGATCTTCAAATTTTCAAGTCTTCAAGCTTTAAGATTTGATCTCTGTGTTCTTCGCGTTCTTTGAATCAGGATCACAGGAACACAAACTTGAGATGCTAAAGCAAACATCCTCTATGTGTATCCACACTCGAACGAATATCTAGAACCATTCTAGATCTGGATTGCTAGACCCATTAGAAAACACGCTTTTCTAATCTTCAAACGCTATATGAATTTATTGGTGTTCTTGAGCTTTTGATTCATAATCTAAACTCAAGAATGTGTTTCTCAAACACATGGAGGCTACCAATAATGATACAATATCAATCCTTACTGATTAGGGTTAAGAGAGGGGTATTTATAGTCATTAATCCCAAACCCTTTAGGAGAAATAGGTCAAAACCCGTCAAAACACGAAGTCAGAAAACTGGGCCTGAACAGGGCCTGCTCGGCCGAGTCCTTTAAGGTGCTCGGCCGAGCACCCCTGTTCCATAACCTTCTGTTTCTTTTGCTCGGCCGAGTCATATGATGTGCTCGGCCGAGCACCACTAGAAACATGATTTTAGCCTTTCAAACAATTAGTTCTTTTGTGTGTGACCCCATAGGATTATATTAAGTTGGCAATGAGTCTAACCAAGGTCAAACTCATAAGTCATGAGCGGGCTCTAGCAAGCCATCATGACTACCAAATTAATATAACTTAATGAAGTTCATTATCCTCATAGAACATATCACAATCCTTTTGTCACGCGATATCATATTGAACATAAGTCATGGTCCACGTCAACTTATCTCGTTCAATGCTTTCTCGATTTCGAGTAGATTGATATGAGCAAATGACATTGGTCACATCAATTCATTTGAGCGTGGTCACACATTTCATCAATCTCACTCTACGAGTGGCCTAAGCAGATATCTCTCTTGAGGAGGGATAAATTACATATTGACTTATCATTCTTCCCTACAAGAATCACATTATGCCAATCATAGTCTTTATGACCACCCGGTTAGAGGTAGCGTTTGAGTATGCCAAACATAATGTTCATCATGTGGAAGACTATGATAATCTCAGGTCTAAGGATATCAAATGATATAACTATATGAGATTTAATTATGACATCTGACCATGACATAAATCTTATAGGTGGGTCATGTCCAGTACTTGTTCACCAACAAGTACCCATAAGTTTAATTTGTATCACATACACATGATCATCATATGATCATCGATTAAACTTATACTAGTTATTCATAAGTACTAGGGACGGGGATTATGATATGAAACATGCAAAATATATTATAATCCAAGTTGTTATCTCCATAACAAATGAGAATATGATGTAACGCAAGGCCGTTCTCAAGGGCCTAGGGCATAATCTCCAACAACCCCACCACTAGACACTCAATAGCACATGAACAGGCGCTCTTATGCATTACAATTAGGGCTCTTAAACACTATTATAGACACTCTTATCACTGGAAAGACAAGAAGTTCCACATATTTGTAAAAATGTCACTGCGCATTTTTCAAACTCGTTTTTCTTAAGACCTACTCTATTTATTTATGAAAATATTCTTCTTTAAAAAAAGATCATTTAATTATTTTAGGAGGGATTATAACTATAATTGTTTTTACTTTGAAGTTTTGGGTATGCCAAGGAGCCAACATGGCGGACCTAGAGATGACAAAATAAAAGTAGATGACAAAATAAAAGGACGAGTCAGACCCGCATGGTCTTGATCCCGATCCATGAAAGGAGGAACCGGACCTAAACCGTGGTATACCAGTTCACGAGTAAAGGTCCAACTCAGGTGGCACGGTCCCGATTCCACGGGGGTCCCCTTCATTTAAATGTTTTTTCTACAGAAACTGTTAAAATTTTAACAGATTTTGTTAGTTTTCTAACATAATTTGTTTAAAAAGTTATAATTTCTTGTTAAAATAAATGAAATGTTATATTTTTAATATATTATGTTAGAAAACTAACAAAATATATTAGAAAACTAGTGTAATATGTAAAAGATATTTCAAAGAAGGTTGTTAGCCTAGGGGACATTTGCGTCGTGAGAAGAAATATTGACAAGCATAATTCTCGGAACATATGAAGAGCCTAAGAGTTTTTCCCAAGGGGTCGAAAGAGAAGCACTGACATAACTACTAAAATAGTTTGTATGCGTATTTGCCTGGTCCTAAAAAGACATACCCGGACTGGACATTGCAATAGTGAAACACCAAATACCTTTCAATCCGAAAGCAAGCCATTGAAACAGAATTTGAGAAAAATCAAGCCCGGGCATTAACTATAAGTCAAAGAGGAGATAGTGAAACTTATATGAGTTGGCTTCATTAAAGTTATTGAGTATCCTACTTTGTTGGCAAACATGGTCACAACCAAGAAGAGCAAAGGAAAGATGCGCTGTTGCATAGATTTTAGAGATCAGAATAAGGCCAACCCAAAAGATGACATTCCCCCTACCAAACATTGACATGTTGGTCGATGGTGCCACTACCAGACATCATGTTAATTTTTTTGTTGACGGGTTCGTCATACAATCAGATTAAAATGGCAAAGAAAGATTAACACAAAATAGCCTTCACCACCCCGTGGGGGACTTTCTACTACACAGTCATGCCATTTAGGTTAACAAATGCAGGAGCTACCTGTCAAAGAGCAGTCACAACTTTGTTCTACGACATGATACATAAAGCGACATAGGTCTGCGTAGACCATATGATAATTCATTCGAGGGGTTCAAATGGCCAGCATTTAAAAGTACGGAAGTTCTTTAAAGGACTTAAGCAACATTTTATTAGATTAAAGCCCGCCAAGTGTACCTTGGGTCATCAGAGGTAAAGTTCTCGGATACATGGTGACATTGAAAAGAATAGAGGTCGACCCCAAAAAATTCAAGCCAATACAATAATGTCTTTGTCGAAGACCTTGAACAAGTCCACAGCTTTATGGGTATTTGAAATATATTAGTCGATTTGTTAATCAGTTGACCTCGATATGTGAGCCCATCTTTAAACTCATGAATAAGAATGCCAAGCTCGAATGGAATGAAAGATGTCAGCACGCTTTCAAAAGGATCAAGGCCTACATGCTAAGGCCCTCAGTATTGTGAAGTAGTATTTCTCATCGGAATCCACCATTCAAAACTAAACCTAGTGACCTAGTGACTAATTTAGATCTTCGTAATACAAAGCCATATATAATTAACCTTGTGAAGGAGTATTTCTCTAAAGGGACAATCCGAAGGGACATGGGTTTGGTTCCTTCACATGATAAGTTATACTCCCTCCGTACTAGCTCACATGAGACTTATTTCCATTTTGGACCGTCCCAACTCACTTGAGACTCCCCAAAATAGCCATCTTTTTATAATTTTATAGTCAATCTACCCCACCACTCATTCTCTTTCTTCATTTTCCACCACTCAATTTATTCAACCACCACTACTATTTACCCCACTCATTCTCTCTCTTCATTTTTCACCACAAATAAACTACTTTACCTTAATTCTTATGCACACCTCTTAGGTCTCAAGTGAGGTGGGACGGAGAGAGTGTATGACTTTATTTTGGTCAAAGAAGTAGAGTATCCACAAAAGTCAAACCGACCGGTCAAAGGAGTGTCTTGAGACACCTAGAATGATGCATGTGTGAGTGTATTTAAAGTTTTGACGTTCGAGTCTCGTGTGGAGATTTAACCCCTTTTTCTTATTAAATAGTCGCCACCATTATTTTTAAGAGAAAAATAATAGAAAACCTTCTTTAACAAAATTATGAGTTCGGATGTCTAGTTACAGATTGGGAAGGGGTTGAGATAGACACCCAATCTTCCTGGTCCGTTAGGACCGGTTTTTCTAAGTGTGTGTGTGTGTGTCAGCGTTATGAACCTAAATTCAATTATTTAATAATTTATTAAAGAAAAGATGAAGGAAATATGCCTCCTACGCTTTGTCGATTGTTGCTTGAGGAATAACCTCGGGAAATTGGTTCGCTCCAAGTTCCTTTGTCTTTTTTAATGGTGGTGGGCGGTGATTTTCAAAGAGAGCGGTCTCTTTTGAGGGGGGAAAGGGTTTAATGGCTAATGTATCTGAGAATGATAGTGGAGAATAACTCTCTGGGGAGAAATTTATTTGGGCAGCGTGTTGTTATTTATGAGTGAGAGTGACTGTGTCTGCTTATTTTCCAGAGAGTCTGTGTACTTTGTATTCTATTTGTTTGCCTATAGATGTCCCTCTCCTTTTAATTCTAAAGGTCGAGGGTCCATTTATAGTGAAAGAAGGGTAAAATGAGTGTAAATAGGAGCTAATCTCATGGGAGATCATTCCATCGTTCCACTGTTACGCTTGTGTGTGACATGGGCCAATTAAGGTGAGTGATTGTAGACACCCCATTTTGAACATACAATCATGATTACACTACTCTCCTATCTCGCCTTTGTGTTTGGATAAAAACTCGTTAGTTTCATCATGTTCCATTAAGTTTCTGATTGATTCCGTTAGTTAAGGGGCTAATAGAACAAACGAAACTAACAGAGGGATAAAATAGTTCTTTTGCACCGGATGTCTTGTACGAGACATCTCCCGTTGTTCTGGGTTTTATTCAGTTTCCTTCTCCGTTCTGATCCATTCTTCACCAAAACACCCCTACTCCCGGGAATATCAATTAGGAGAATTCCTAGATGATTTCCTAACTCTTTAAACCTTTAAAAACAAGGGATTTACTTCTTATGAAACGTAGAATCCTGGACTTGATCCCTAAGTCATCCTATAACTATAAAAGAACCTTCTTTCACCTAAATCACTCTCTAGACACCCCAAATAACTCTCTAATCATCTAGCCTCTCTAATCATGGCTTGACTCTCTCTCCATACTCAAACACACTAAAAAAATCAGATCTTCAAGCAACAATCATCACAAAACGCTCGGATCATCAAGGCCTTAGTCTAGGCCATCCCTCGGATTCTTGCAAACGTGTAAACGCTAGGTAATCTTCCTACGTTTGAATCTCTCCCTCTCATCTACTTCTTTTCTTTTAAAGTAATGTAATCTGACAATAATTCATTGGGATTGTTGGTCCCAAAGACACAACAAGGGTATGAAAGGAGGCTAGAGGGGGGGTGAATAGCCTACTTAAAAATTCAACCCTTTTTCAAAATTCAACCAAGTTCTTACAATCTTGAGTTTTGCGGTCAAGTAATAAACCGTGCGGTCAAGATGTAATATGCACAGCGGAAGTTTTCGATAGAAATAAGGTAAGGTTGTTTTGATGAAAATCTCTAAGTGAATTCTTTCTCACGGTCAGGTAGTTCCGGTCAAGAAAGATGCGGTCAAGGATGCGCGGTCAGATGGTTGAGAGATTGAAGGTTGTTGTCTTAGAAGTTTTTGGCAAAAGATAAGTTAGTCAGATTTTAACTTAGGCAATGTGGAAAACAAACAAACACAATTCACAATACGTTTGAATATCTGTAAGATCAAACACTAAACGACAAACAAAATTAATATGAACAATAAAGAACAAGATGAACAATACTTGAAAGTAAATTTGCAGAAAATAAAAATGACACAAGTATTTGGAAAGGTTCGATCTGTTAAAAGATCTACGTCCTTTACCAAGATAGTCAGTCTTGGATTTTGAATGGAGGTATATATTGATTCTTGAGTGTACAAATTACAGAGATGAAGCTTTGAATCAACACCTACTTTCTATGAAGATTAAATCCTAGACTTAGACCAGTGTATCCCTTTTGATGCAATCTATGTGATTGATCAATTGGGGTGAGTGTGTGTAAGAATCAGAAGCTCTTTAAAATCTAAGTGATTATAGAGCCTAATGAATCTTAAGTGTTACAAGGCTTGAGATGACTTGAATGTTGCTAGAGATCTTTGAAGGTTTGAAGGTGAGTTCTTTGAAGATTCAAAGGATTATGGAAATCTTGAGTATGATCTTCAATCACCAAGTATTTCAACAGCAATTTCTCTCTTAGAATCTCAGCTATCTTCAATGAAGAACTTAAGGGCTATTTATAGCCTTGAATGAGAAAGTAGCTGTTGGGAAATACTTGGGCTCCAAGTTGAAGGACAATGAGCTGTTGAATTCTGATTGGAGCTCAATCTGAGTTTGTCCTTTTTGCAGATAAGAAGTGGTCCCACTAAGATGAATTTAAATTTGAATTACTTGGGATCCAAGTTCTGCAACGTTCTAAACTAACCATAGTTTGACCATGGTTAAGTTTGAACAACCTTGGGTTTCTTGGACAACTTCTTCATTTGCGGTCAAGGACTCACGGTCAAGTGACTTGCGGTCAAGGGGTCAAATATGACCTATCAAGATATGCCACAAAGCTTACGGTCACTGACTTCCGGTCAAGTGATTCACGGTCAAGTGATCTTCCTAGGTCAGGTGGTCTACCACGGTTAAGTGAATTTACGGTCAAGGACTTGACCACTAGTATTCCAGACTTAGAAAATTTTCAGCCTACCAATCTAAAGCCTATACTATCAAGGTGGACTATTCTAAAAAAGAAGTTTAACACTTCTTACAATATATCCTAAAGTCCACAAAAGATAAAAATTAGGTTATGGGATCAATCAAATCTAGGTGATAGGAGTGGTTTATAATAAGCATACCCAATAATCTCCCCCTATTTGATTGAGACCATTACCTACTATAACAAAGGCTAATTCATTGTACTTGGTAATAACATGTTTTCAAGAAGATAATATTTTATTAATTTCATGCCCCAAGTCAATGCACACTCTAAGCCAGTGTCATAGATTTCTATCAGCCTAAAAAGATAAAAAAAAATTCTAATCCTAGCAAGATAGACATATAAGGTTTGAATGCATTTTTAGAGAAAGTAACAATAAGTATGCAAATGCATCAAACAGACTTTCAAAAGGTACTCCACAAAAATATAACCATTGAAGTGAGGAGTGCAGACAAAAGAGAGATTAAAGTTTTACAACCCAAATAAAATAAACAGAAATAAAAATTGTTTAGACAAACATCAACAAATTGTTTCAAAGACCACACACGGTCAGTTCAAATGGTGGGATTAACATTGCGGTAGAGGATAGTTTAGAAGCGGTCGAAGGTATGGAGATCATCTTCAGTGAGATCGGAGAAGGGAAAGCGGTAAGATGGCATGGAGAGACCGGGAATGAGAATAGGTACGGTCACTCCATCTTCATCATCTTCACCCTGAGCATTTACATTACCGTGGCCTGCTTCTGCCTCTTGATTTGCAACTAGATTACCGTGGCGGTTGATCCTGTTCAGCACAGTGTTGGCTCGATTGGATAGTAAATCAATTTTGTTTAATTGGTCATTGAGGCGGTTGGTGTGGACAATCATGGCTTGTTGAATGCTTCCAATTTCCTACTCAAGCTTTCATTCAGATTGGTCATAGCGGTTTTTAGGGCAATATCAACATCTTTTTCCACTGACATTCTTACTTTCTTTACTTCCAGAGAGAGTTCATCTTTAACATCCTCCATGGATTTTGAGATTTCTACCGAGGCTTTTAAGACTTCCTTTGAAAAGAACTTCATGATGGCTCTTGTTTGAATAAGGAAAGATTTGTTCATAAAGTCCGGGGTTACCATGAAGGCACTTGGAGCAATAAGAGCGGTAGAAGTAGAGCTGCCAGCTTGGCCAGGCCTTGAAGGGCTACTGCCTGCTTGACCGGAGAGGGCATCTGATATAGCCTTTGATACGTATTCTCTCTCCCCCTTAATGGTCTCAATCAGTTGAGAGGGAAGAGCAACAATCTGGTCTTTAAGCACTGAATTGGCAGACTTCAGCTCAGAGATTTCTTCATGAAGAGCGGTCTGATTGGCGGTCAGCTTTGAGATCTGGGTTTGGGAATCCAGATTGATTTGTGTAAGCATTTCCACTGCAGTCAATAAATGAGCAACTTGATCGACCGGAGGTTCAGAAGTGGATTGCCTGATGGTCATATTACCAGTACTATTAACTCCGCGGTCACTGGGTTCATGGTCATCTTCTTGACCGTGACCCTCATACTCAGGATGCTTATCAACATTTGCTGGAACTTCATCATCACTAAGCACCGGGCTATCAGTGTTGATACCCTTATCAATCTCAACATTATCACCAGTATTATCATCAGAATGTTCTGATCCATCATCAGATACATCCTTTACCTCTTCATCTGTAGATTCATCAACTAAACCGGGTGTTGGTTTAGAAATTGGTTGCCTTTTCAGGCGCTGGGGTGGAGCAATCTCAATAACATCTTCACGGTCGCCCTGAGTAGGTGAACCGGATGGGGTAAATACTGGAGATGCGGTCGAATGAGGTGGTCTTGAAATCTTGGATTTCTTTGCTGTTTGAACGGGACTTAAAGAAAGATCCCTTTTCTTGGATTTCTCCCCCTGAGACGAAGCGGGGAGTGCAGAAGATTTTGACTTAAAGGATTTGGATGGAACGGTCGGAGAGGACACGATTGGTTTGGAGACCATTTATTTGGAGATGGGAGCGGTAGACTTGGTTTTCAATGGTGCGGCAGGAGGAATTCTGGAAGGAGACTTAACCGTTGAAGGTTCTTTGATAACAACTCCTGTCAATGGTTTTGGTTTGGGAGGAGCGGTTGATGCACTGGCAATTCCTTTCCCTTTAACCTTTCTTCTAGATTCTTCCTCGTCCTCAGCTTCTTCATCATCATCATCATGAACTGATGTGGACTTATCAGGAGCATCAAGTCCCAGAGCAATTCTTGCAGCCTTGGTATAGTGTGGAGCAACATAGGGTTCTTTGGGGTCACGAGCCAGATATTCTTGATACTGAGTATCACCAAATCTGTTGCGGAAAGTGGATCTCATAGTCTTGACATCAAAGACTTTTGATAAAGAGATGGTGACTTTGGCATCCTTGTCTTTGCCAATGGCTCTTCTTGTTTCAGGAATGAACTTGAAGATCATGGAGAGAAACCTGGAGTTCCTCTTATACTTGGTGGGGGCTTTTTCCGATAGCTGCTTCTTGTAGTCATTGATGTGGTCGACTAACAAGTCATAAAGAATCTTAGGCCAGTTCATCTTTCTTCCTAAGTAGATTGCGGTTGACAAGTGCCATTGAGTGGTGTTAAAGTTTCCATGGTTGCCACTTTTGCAGAGCAGACCGTGGCCAACCAGGTGACCAATGTAGTACATCACCTCAGGAAAAGTCTTGCGGTAAGGCTTACAGATATCGGTAGAACCAATCAATCTCATTGCTAGACCATCATATTCTTCACTAGTTAGAGACTCAGGGGCATCAACGTCTATGTACAGACCTAGAGTGGCAGCGATATCGGTGTAGTCAATTTCAACTTTCTGACCGTATACTTCAGCTGCAATCCAATTTAGTGAATTATTTTGTTCATCTCTTCCCTTGACTTCTCTAGCAGTAGAGTAGAATTCACCAACAGCTGCAAGGTAATGACTTGTTTGATTCATTGTGAAGTAGTGGAGAATGCCTGACTTCTTCATCCTTTTAATTATATGACGACCAATAGCGTCATTTTGAAGGTCATCATGGTTGATCACACAACCAGGTATAAAAGACTGTTCTTCCTGAAAAAGATTGAGAAGTTAGCAACACTGGTACGGTCAACCAGTATGCGGTCGAAGGATCGAGAGGATGCGGTCGACTTGCATACGGTAGACAAAAAGGCGGTAGATGAAAAAACACTTGGAAATATTTCAATGAGATCTCTAAAACACGCACAAACACCATATTACTATGTGTAATGGATTTTAAGGATCAAAAAGTGTAAACTCAAGAACACGAAGAACACCATGAGAACACGAAGAACACTGTTCATACCAGAAACCCAGAAAACGATTTAGGGCACGAAAATCCATAAAAATTATACCAAAATGAACACAGAAACCGATTAAACACGAAAATATCATCAATTTTAACATCAAAAGCCCGATAAACTCAGAATATGAAAGGGCATTTAACCAAAAAAAAAATTCAAGAATAAACATGGCATTGAGAGAAATATCAACTAGAATATGAATCTAAACATTATATTGAACTCGAAATCATGAAATGAACTAGAATAAGAATTATCATAGCATATAGCAACCCAGAAATTGAATCATGACATTAGAATAAGAAGGGTTGTAAAAACCCGCCAAAATCGGAAAGTAAAAAACTGAAAATAGAAGAGTTTTGGGTCAAGAAATCATACCATTGAGTCTTCAGAATGTAGTTCTAGCGATTTCTTTGATGATTTTGTAGGTTGAGAAGATTTGGGAGCCATATATATATAGTGAGAATTTTTGAGAGAGAGTCGAGAGAGAGAAAGAGAGCGAACTGGGTGAATAGAGAGAGAAAGTAGAGAGATGTAGAGAGAGAAGGGGTTTCTGAAAAAGTGTTTTTGCAGAGAGGTGGAGGTTAAGGAAGTAGTGGAACCGTTTGTGCAGAGAAGTGGGAGGTTAACTCTGCAAATTCAGGGATTTGACCAATGATGCCCTTTCGTCATAAATGCATGGATAGTGACGGCGGACATAAATATGGGAATAAAATTAATTGCAAATGATTTGAATTAAATGAAAAATGAGGGAAGAGAGGAAATTACAAAATTACCCCTTTGGATGACTAGGAGGATCCTAATGTTTGCTAAGTTAGAGACACTTACTTGGTCACCTCGTTTGCGGTCAGGTTCTTGACCGTGACTCCATGCGGTCAAGATATTACCTTGGCCTATGAATGCTTCTCTAAAGCAGTGAACCAATGTCATCGTTTTCCCATGCAGTAGGCTTCTCCAAAGCCTTTGAACAAATTTCATTCTTTCATGCGGTCGGAGTATTTTGCGGTCAACAAGGATGCGGTCGGTATACCTGCTGTAATTTAATGCATCGACCGTGATTGCTTTACCGGTAAGGATGTTGACCGTGACCTACTTGGTGTTGAACTTGGATAAAACATAAGACATTAGTACAATCAAAATATATGGACAAGTAATTAAAGTTCTAGCATGCCCATTTCTCCTCTAAGATACCTAAATCTCTTCGAATCAAGAGCCTTGGTGAGAATATCTGCAATTTGATTGTCAGTACTCACATACTCTAGATGGATATTACCTTTTTCCACATGATCCTTAAGAAAGTGGTACTTGATATCAATGTGTTTGGTTTTTGAATGCATGACAGGGTTGTTGGAGACAGCAATGGTAGATGTAATGTCACAAAAGATTGGACAATTTTCTTCGTTGATTCCGTAGTCAACCAATTGTTGCTTCATCCAGAGCACTTGGCAGCAGCAGCTTCCAGCAGCTATATATTCAGCTTCTGTGGTAGATACAGAGACTGAGGCTTGTTTCTTGCTTGCCCATGAAACGAGTCGATTTCCAAGGAAATGACAAGTTCCACTTGTGCTTTTCCTGTCTATTGTACATGCTGCATAATCTGCATCTGAGTAACCTATAAGATCAAAATTTGAATCTTTGGAGTACCAAAGTCCAAGGTTAATAGTCCCAGATAGATATCGAATAATACGTTTAACAGCAATAAGATGTGCTTCTCTAGGATCAGTTTGATAACGAGCACAAACGCAAACACTAAACATGATATCTGGCCTACTAGCAGTTAAGTAAAGAAGAGAACCAATCATACCTCGGTATAAGGTTTGATCAACCTTCTTACCTTTCAGGTCTTTATCTAACTTGTTACCAGTAGCCATAGGAGTGTCATATGCCTTTGCATTTTCAAGTCCAAATTTCTTGATAAGGTCCTTTGTGTACTTTGCTTGATTGAGGAAGATGCCTTCAGCACATTGTTTAATTTGAAGTCCAAGGAAGAATGTCAATTCTCCCATAATGCTCATCTCAAATTTGCTTTTCATTAGTTTCTCAAATCGCTTACACAACAATTCATTAGTAAAACCAAAAATAATATCATCTACATATATTTGAACTAATAAAGTATGATCATGATATTTAGCAATGAATAGAGTTGTGTCGATCTTACCACGCTTGAATCCTTTCTCTAAGAGAAATTTAGATAGAGTATCATACCATGCACGTGGAGCTTGTTTGAGTCCATATAAAGCTTTACGGAGTTTGTAGACATGATTTGGAAATTTGGGGTCTTCAAATCCAGGCAGTTGAGCAACAAAGACTGTTTCTTGAAGTTCACCGTTGAGGAATGCACTCTTCACATCCATTTGATATAACTTGAATCTTTTGAAAGAGGCATAAGCTAAGAATATCCTTATAGCTTCAAGTCTTGCAACGGGGGTAAAAGTTTCATCATAATCAATGCCTTCTTCTTGTCTGTATCCTTGTGCAACCAACCTAGCTTTGTTCCTTGTGATGCTTCCATTCTCATCCATCTTGTTTCGGAACACCCACTTTGTACCAATCACTCCTTGATCTTGAGGCCTTGGAACTAAGGTCCAAACTTTGCATCTTTCAAATTGGTTGAGCTCTTCTTGCATAGAAACAACCCAACTTGAGTCTTGGAGTGCTTCATCAACTTTCTTGGGTTCAACTTGAGATATAAATGCGGTAAGTGCATCATAGTTTGATCTTGTTCGAACACCAGAATGCAAATCACCAATGATATTCTGAATTGGGTGATCTCTAACCTCACGAACTTCTTGAGGTATATCTGGTTGAGTTGATGGTGGTTGTAAATCTTCTAGTGGTACGTCATTTGTGCCATCCCAATCATAAGTAATTTGAGGGATAGGTTCTTCCACATAGATGGGTGTTTCAACTTCAACTCCATTTGAGGTAGCAGCAGATGAGGTAGCTTTTGGTGCTTCATATGAGGTAGATGGAGGTGCAGTTGAGGTAGATGGATTTCCTTGAGTTGATTGATTTTGAGGTTGAGTTGTACCTGTCTCATTTATCTCAACAAAATCATCAGCAACATTTGGAGCCATATGTGGCTCAAGGAGAGAATGTTCATCAAAGGTAACATGGACAGATTCTACTATCTTAAGAGTGGTTTTATTAAATACACGAAAAGCTTTTGAGTGTTTAGCATACCCAATAAATATACCTTCATCGGCCTTAGGAGCAAATTTACCTCGATGTTCTTTACCATTGTAGAGTATGAAACATTTGCATCCAAATATCTTGAAGTATGCTATGTTGGGGGTTCTTCCTCTCCAAAGTTCATAAGGAGTTTTGTTGTAGGTCTTGTTGATGAGGGATCTATTTTGAGTGAAGCATGCTGTGTTGACGGCTTCAGCCCAAAAGTATTGAGGTAGCTTTGCTTCAGCAATCATTGTTTTTCCGGCCTCTATCAACGTTCTATTCTTTCTTTCCACTACACCGTTTTGTTGTGGAACTCCAGCAGCAGAGAAGTTGTGGTCAATACCATGATCATCACAGTATTGAGCAACACCGTTGTTCTTGAATTCTGTACCGTTGTCTGATCGAACACTAACGATGTCGTTTTCTTTTTGTGTTTGGAACTGTCTAAATAGTGCGGTCAAAATGTCATAACAATCATCTTTGGAGCTCATCATCTCGACCCACGTATATCTTGAGTAGTCATCTACCACAACTAAGGTATATCTATTTCCTCCAATACTTACGGTAGAAACAGGTCCATATGTAGTAGTTGCAAACATCTAGAAGTTGAAGGTGTCGTCTTGCTGGAGAAAGACGCTTTTGATTGTTTGCCTAGTTGACATGCTGTGCACTTCTCAGCGTGGTGATCAGCTACTTTGGGTAGACCACGAACTAGATTTTCTCTTCCAATCTTGGATAGATACTTGAAGTTTAAGTGACTTAGTCTTTTGTGCCACAGCCAACTATTTTCGCTAACATTCTTTGCTACAAAACAGAGATTAGAAGAAATGCAAGATGAATTAAAATCAACAACATAAACATTTTTCTTACGAATCCCTCTGAGCAAAGTGACGCCGGATATGCCATCTTTGATGAGACAGAAATTTGAAGTGAAGTGGCATTGCAATCCTTTGTCGCAGAACTGAGATATTGAGAGTAGATTGTGTTGTAGTCCAATAACCAGAGAGACTTCTTGGATGGTGATTTTTCCTTTACGAATGACTCCATATCCTATAGTCTTTCCTTTGTTATTATCTCCGAAGGTTACTAATGGCCCTTTTTCTTCACGGACATCTTCCAACAAATTGATATCTCCGGTCATGTGCCTTGAGCAGCCACTATCGAGATACCATAAACTTGATTTATCCTTGAAGTGTCCAGCCATTAAGCAGAAGACCTATAAAATAAACATTTAAGAACAAGGTCCCCTTTTTTTTCTTTTGGGTCCAAAGGGTTAGCAACTTTTAACAACCCACACTTGCCTCACAGAAGGGGGTTTAAGCCTTCTGGGATTAGGTGTGAATCTTAAAAGACATTCAGCAGCCTTGTGACCATAACCATCACACACAGAACAATGGTGGAAGCCACCCAACTGAGGGTTAACAAACCTCGTTGTGGTCTTGAGCCTAACATCGTTAACTGGTATGGAAGATCTCTTCTGAACAAAGTTCAGTTTCTTGAACTTGACCGCATGACCTCTGTTTGCGGTCGACATGCCGCGGAAGACTACTCGACCGGATCTTGAGGTTGATGCGCGGTCGTGTCCAGGTACCTTACCAGAGTATTCCTCTGAGGTAGAATCTTCCATGACTTTTTCTTTCAACTTTGAAGCCTTGCCAGTTTGATGCTTAGGGTAGACATAGTGGAACTCTAGTTTCTTCTTTGGTTCTTGTCTTTTACCCTTAGATTCTTGATGTTTAGCTTTTGACCCTTCCAAAGTTTGCCGGGTAAATTTCTCATCTCTTTCACAACAAGATGCAAATTTAAAGTTGTCACTAGTTTGGAATCCCAAGCCTTCTTTATCACCACTAGACTTTTGGGATTCTAGTATTTGTTCCATAGTGACACGTGAATTGGTCCACTCATTAGTAATCCTTTTAAGATCATTTATCTCAGCAACCAATTCATCGTTTTTAACCTTAAATATGGCATTTTGTTCTTCTAAGAAACGGTTTTGATCAGTAAGAGGAGTCATACTCTTGATCTGCTCCTTAAGGAGGGTAAGTTCAGATCTTAATAAAGATTTCTCCATCTTAAGCTGGGAAATTTCTTCAGTTGAAAGTGCTAAAGCTTCCTTCATGCCAGAGAATTTACTAATTACCTGTTCAGCTTTTGCAAACATCTTTTCTTGTTCATCGGGGGAAATATCAAATTTGACTTGAGGTGTGGTAGACAGAACTTCCTTCACTTAGGGGTTTAGTAGAGCCTTCTTTGCCGCACTTACATCGCATCTTGAAAATAGAAGATCACCATTCTTTTGAACCGGAGTTAGGAATCCTTTTTCAGCAAGTTCATCGGCCGTATAACTTATCCGTTTAGGTTTTGCATTTGGTGAGCGACGACTTTTATTATCATCCTCATCGTCGGACTGAACGACCAAACAAATGTGACCTTCTTCAGAATCCTCATCGCTTTCATCAGAGTCTGACTCTATCCAGGTAGCTAACTCTTTTGTGGTAGAGTCCTCTTCAGCAACCATCCCCTTTTGCTTTGAGTATCTTGGATTGAAGTTGCTTTTCTTCTTCATATACTCATACTTGGGAATTGGACATTCTGATGCGAAGTGACCTGGTTTCCTGCAATTAAAACAAACAAGATCTTCTTTCTTCTTGGAGAAGTTGAAGTTCTCTTTCTTCTTTGAAGGGCTGCTCCTTGAAAACCTTGTTGGACCTTTGCTTGTTGATCCGGGTCTTGCTGTCTTTCTGAACTTTTGGAATCTTTTCACGAACATAGCAAAATCATCATCATCCATATCAAGTAAATCTGATGTGGAGATTTTTGGATCTTCTTCCTCGATCACTTCTTCCTTTTGAGCAACCAACGATAAGCTCTTTGTTTTTCCTTCCATTTCAGCAATGTTGTTAAGCTTGATATCAAAGACCTTGAGGTTGGCATAGAGGCTTCTGAGAGACATGTCATCTAGTAGCTTGGTATCTTCAAGAGTGTTTCCTTTGTGTAGATATTGCGAACCAAGAGCGGCAAGAAAATTAACATTGATTTCTTTCTTGGTAAGCTTCTTTCCGAGTGCTGTATAAGTACTTACGATCTCACAATAACAATCATAAGTGGCTCTTAGTGATTCACCGGGGATCTTAGAAAAGTTGTTGAATCTTCTTTGAATTGCAAACTTTTTGCTTTCCTTGCAAGCTTGATCTCCTTCGATGTAATCTTCAATTGCATCCCAAAGTTCTTTTGCAGTAGAGCATTCCATGATCTGTCGACGCTGTGACGTACTCAAGGTACTTAAAAGTATGCTCTTTGCTTTCACATCCATTCCAACCAATCTTTTCTCTTCATCTGTCCATTCAGCTTTTGGTTTCTTGATAGTCGGATTTGCACCATTGGTTTCTGGATCCGGATTAGCTTTCATTGGGAAGTATGGTCCAATGGTAAGACAATCACCAAGTTGCTCGTCCATGGAGTAGAACTGAGTTAGAATGTTGTGCTTCCATACGTCAAAATTATCTTCGTCGAACGCTGGAACGTGAGTGAAGTTAACCGTTGCCATAGTTTTCTGACTTGCCATTTTGAATCGGCACCCAAGCTGTTAAGCTTGAAAAACAGAAGTTTTGTAAAGGTGTTTGCTCTGATACCACTTGTTGGTCCCAAAGACACAACAAGGGTATGAAAGGAGGCTAGAGGGGGGGGGTGAATAGCCTACTTAAAAATTCAACCCTTTTTCAAAATTCAACCAAGTGCTTACAATCTTGAGTTTTGCGGTCAAGTAATAAACCGTGCGGTCAAGATGTAATATGCACAGCGGAAGTTTTCGATAGAAATAAGGTAAGGTTGTTTTGATGAAAATCTCTAAGTGAATTTTTTCTCACGGTCAGGTAGTTCCGGTCAAGAAAGATGCGGTCAAGGATGCACGGTCAGAGATTTGCGGTCAGATGGTTGAGAGATTGAAGGTTGTTGTCTTAGAAGTTTTTGGCAAAAGATAAGTTAGTCAGATTTTAACTTAGGCAATGTGGAAAACAAACAAACACAATTCAAAATACGTTTGAATATCTGTAAGATCAAACACTAAACGACAAACAAAATTAATATGAACAATAAAGAACAAGATGAACAATACTTGAAAGTAAATTTGCAGAAAGTAAAATGACACAAGTATTTGGAAAGGTTTGATCTGTTAAAAGATCTACGTCCTTTACCAAGATGGTCAGTCTTGGATTTTGAATGGAGGTATATATTGATTCTTGAGTGTACAAATTACAGAGATGAAGCTTTGAATCAACACCTACTTTCTATGAAGATTAAATCCTAGACTTAGACCAGTGTATCCCTTTTGATGCAATCTATGTGATTGATCAATTGGGGTGAGTGTGTGTAAGAATCAGAAGCTCTTTAAAATCTAAGTGATTATAGAGCCTAATGAATCTTAAGTGTTACAAGGCTTGAGATGACTTGAATGTTGCTGGAGATCTTTGAAGCTTTGAAGGTGAGTTCTTTGAAGATTCAAAGGATTCTGGAAATCTTGAGTATGATCTTCAATCACCAAGTATTTCAACAGCAATTTCTCTCTTAGAATCTCAGCTATCTTCAATGAAGAACTTAAGGGCTATTTATAGCCTTGAATGAGAAAGTAGCTGTTGGGAAATACTTGGGCTCCAAGTTGAAGGACAATGAGCTGTTGAATTCTGATTGGAGCTCAATCTGAGTTTGTCCTTTTTGCAGATAAGAGGTGGTCCCACTAAGATGAATTTAAATTTGAATTACTTGGGATCCAAGTTCTGCAACGTTCTAAACTAACCATAGTTTGACCATGGTTAAGTTTGAACAAACTTGGGTTTCTTGGACAACTTCTTCATTTGCGGTCAAGGACTCACGGTCAAGTGACTTGCGGTCAAGGGGTCAAATATGACCTATCAAGATATGCCACAAAGCTTACGGTCACTGACTTCCGGTCAAGTGATTCACGGTCAAGTGATCTTACTCGGTCAGGTGGTCTACCACGGTTAAGTGAATTTACGGTCAAGGACTTGACCACTAGTATTCCAGACTTAGAAAATTTTCAGCCTACCAATCTAAAGCATATACTATCAAGGTGGACTATTCTAAAAAAGAAGTTTAACACTTCTTACAATATATCCTAAAGTCCACAAAAGATAAAAATTAGGTTAAGGGATCAATCAAATCTAGGTGATAGGAGTGGTTTATAATAAGCATACCCAACAGGGATTTACTTGTTTACTGTTTACTTAATTAGATCTATAACACATAAGCAATACCAATATTAGATTGGGTGGATTTGGTGCTCCTTGACCTTCTAAATCCATAACTTAACCCCCTAACCCTTAAATTTCTGGTAATTAATTCTTATTGAAATAATAAGTGGCGACTCTTAAATAAAATTAAAACGAGGATTTTCTCACATTCTTACAGTGATCGTCACACAAAACGCCAAAAAAGACAAAAGTTCCATTAAATGCACGTGTGTCCGTCTGGTCAGCTGGGGGGCCTGCCTGCTGTTGGGTTTCGATGTAACATGCGCAGCGGAATTTAGCATTTAAAATTTTGAAACCCAAAGCCATGGATCCGTTCATATGATTAAATCAAATACAACATAAGTATAAAGGAATAAACTAACCCTTGATGGCTATCAAGTTCTCTTGGTCTTTGGTGGATGTTTGAAGACTTGATCACGATCACAAAGCTTGAACACGAACTTTGAAGATGATGATTTTCACCCTCTAGCGGTATCCACACTTCGAACGAATATCAAAGGAGCTTCTTTGATCTTGGTTTCTAGACCAAATTGTGAAACACTTTTTCACAATCAAAAGAACTATATGGAATTTATTTTGTGTATTATTTTGTTCCTCAACCAAGAATGTCTTGGAACAAAATAAACCCTCTCTCAAACTCTTTGAGACTCACAAAATCATTAGCATTGAGTGCTGGCCGAATTTGGTCTTTTATACACAAGTATGACCTATTCCAAATAGGAAACTTGTGTCAAAATCCTTCCAAAATTCGTTTCCAAATCAAATTAGGAATCTGCCACCCGACAGCACTGTGCGGCCGCCCAAAATAATATGTGCGGTCGCACAACTATCTGAAGCAAAACTGGTACAAAACTGTCCTAAGTGTGCGGTCGCCCAGTCAATACTGTGTGGTCGCCCACTCTTCAGAATGTCCAGAATTTCCAAAATTCCAATATAGTCCCTTTTAAAGATTCGTTCTATTGTGTGTGACCCTCTAGGATTATACTAAGTTGGCAATGAGCTCAAACATGATCCCATAAGATATGATTAGGTTCTAGCAAACCGTCATACCTACCCAAATAGTATAACTAGATACAAGTTCGCATTCCTTTAGAATATGTCACAATCCCTTTGTCCACGATGTCATTAAACACAAGTCATGGTCAAACAGTCAACTTGTTTTGTTCAATACTTTCTCGATTCCGAATATGTTGATAATTCAAATGCTATTGATCCAATCAATCCATTTGAGTCCGGCCGAACATTTCATCAACATCATTCCTACGAGAGGCCCAAGCTTGACATCTCTCCGAGGAGGGACAAATCCATTTAGCTTATTATTATTCCCTACGTGAATCCGATTATGCCAATCATACCCTTTATAACTTCCCGGTTAAAGGTAGCGTTTGAATATGTCAAACATAATGTTCATCAAGTGGAAGACTATAATAACTTCATGTCTAAGGATTCAAATGACATAACTAATATGAGATATATGTTTGACATAGACCATGACATAAATCTCATAAAGCGGGTCATGTCCAGTACCTTGTTCCAAACAAGTACCCATAAATCTAACATGATCATCCCATGACCATTTAGCCTTTATACTAGTGCTTAACAAGTACTAGGGACGAGGATTATTATAAGTAAACATGAACAACAATAATAATCAAAACATCTCTTTATTGATATGAAATAAATGATAACAATTACAACGTTTATTAAACGTGCCTAGGGCACCACTACCAACAATCTCCCACTTTCCCTAGGCCCAATCTCCCATGTATCTAATACCCATGGACCTAACATGACCATCATGTTTAGCTTGTGGAAGTCCCTTTGTTAGCGGGTCCGCAACATTGTCATCAGTAGGTACTCTGCATATATTTACGTCTCCCCTATCAACGATCTCTCGAATGATATGAAAACGCCTAAGTATGTGTTTGGATTTTTGATGTGCTCTTGGTTCCTTTGCTTGAGCAATAGCACCATTATTATCGCAATAAAGGTCTATTGGATTAGCAATACTAGGAACCACTTCAAGTTCAGTTATGAACTTCTTAATCCAAACAGCTTCTTTTGCAGCATCCGATGCAGCAATATACTCAGCTTCTGTTGTAGAATCAGCGGTTGTACTTTGCTTGGAACTCTTCCAGCTTACAGCTCCACCATTTAACATAAACACAAAACCCGATTGCGATCGGCTATCATCTTTGTCGGTTTGGAAGCTTGCATCCGTGTAAGCATTTACAACGAGATCATCTTCCATTCCTCCATAGACCAAAAACGAGTCTTTAGTCCTTCTCAAGTACTTAAGAATCGCTTTTACAGCTATCCAGTGATTTTCGCCAGGGTCGGATTGGTATCTACTTGTCATGCTCAAAGCATAAGATACATCCGGCCTAGTACAAATCATGGCATACATGATGGACCCAATTGCCGAAGCATATGGAACATCATTCATTTTCTCACGCTCATCTTTTGTCTTAGGACATTGAGTTTTGCTTAGAGAAACTCCATGTAACACGGGCAAGGTACCTCTCTTAGAATTTTCCATACGGAATCTTCTAATGACCTTGTCAATGTATGTACTTTGGCTTAAACCAAGTAGCCTCCTTGATCTATCTCTATAGATCTTAATGCCAAGAATATATGAGGCTTCACCCATATCTTTCATTGCGAAGCACTTTCCTAACCAAGTCTTCACAGACTGAAGTGTAGGAATGTCGTTTCCAATGAGCAATATGTCATCCACATATAAAATAAGGAATAGCACTATGCTCCCACTAATCTTCTTGTATACACAAGGCTCATCTTCGTTCTTGATGAAACCAAACTCTTTGACCGATTCATCAAAACGGAGATTCCAACTCCTAGAAGCTTGCTTCAATCCATAGATGGATCTCTGCAATTTGCATACCTTAGAATCTTGTTCAAAACCTTCTGGTTGTGTCATATACACATCCTCTTGGAGTTTTCCATTCAGGAAAGCAGTTTTGACGTCCATCTGCCATATTTCATAGTCATGATATGCGGCAATGGCAAGCAAAATTCTTATAGACTTGATCATTGCTACGGGTGAAAAGGTCTCATCATAGTCAATACCATGAACTTGCCTATAACCCTTCGCTACAAGCCTAGATTTGTAAGTATGCACCTTCCCATCCATGTCAGTCTTCTTCTTGAAGACCCATTTGCATCCTATGGTTTTTACACCTTCGGGCGCATCAATCAAATTCCAAACTTGATTGTCTTGCATGGATTGCAATTCGGATTCCATGGCTCCAAGCCACTTGTCCGAATCAGGAGAAGACATCGCCTCTTGGTAGGTTGACGGTTCATCATTCTCAATGATTTCTACCTCATTACTGTCCGTTACGAGAAATCCATATCTCTCGGGCTCGGATCGTAACCTACTAGATCTGCGAGTTACTTGTGTATTTTGAACAGGTTCCACAACTCCTTGTGGTTCTTGTTCTTGTTCCACTATTGGTTCAATGATATTTTCTGGGTCTTGAATTTCTTCAAGATTTATTTTACTCCCACTGATTTCTTTGGAGAGAAAACTCTTTCTCTAGAAAGACACCAGTTCGGGCAACAAACACTTTGTTGTCCTCTCGGTTGTAAAAAGTAATATCCTTTAGTTTCCTTAGGATATCCCACGAAAATACATTTATCAGATTTGTGTGCAAGTTGTCTGAGATAAGTCTTTTGACAAAAACTTCACAACCCCAAATCTTCATGAAAGATAGACAAGGCTTCTTTCCGCTCCACATCTAATATGGAGTCTTTTGAACCGATTTATTTGGAACACGATTTAGTGTGAAAGCAGCGGTTTCTAGAGCGTAACCCCAAAAGGATATTGGAAGATCAACTTGACTCATCATTGATCGAACCATGTCTAACAAAGTCCGA
>JAOWBW010003071.1:0-41968 GCA_026119855.1 Campanula takesimana
CCCCCCCCCAGAGTATACACCGAATTTACTTTGCCACCCTCGTGCGAAATTCGTCTCGCTTTGTACTTCATGAAAAATATTAATAGCAGCTTATTTTATTCACAGATACCCGAATGGGTATATACATTGATCCTATTCTCTTAATCATAGAAGCCTATTCCTTGTAAAATACTATCACACAATATCCTTATGATATTCAGTTTCCTAGTAATAGCATGGCTCTACTTCAGCACACGTAACAGATTGGTGGTAGGATTCACGATGTCCTACGATAACAACACTCCCCCTCAAGTTGGATTGTGAAGGTCTCGAACACCCAACTTGCCAATAAGAAAATGAAACCGATCCGCTCCCAACGCTTTGGTAAATATGTCTGCAACTTGATCTGCAGAAACTTATTGAACATGGCTCAATATCCTTGAGTGCTACCCTTCTTTGACAAAATGACAATCCATCCGTCATGCTTTGTTCGCTCATGAAAGACGGGATTGGCTGCAATATGTCTAGCAGCTTGATTGTCACATAACAATGGCGTTGCTCTTGTCTGCTCGGCCTGAAAATCTTGTAAGAGCCATCTTAGCCATACAACCTCACACACTGTTGATGCCATGACCCTATATCAGCTTCGGCTGAGGATCGAGCTACGACGGACTGTGCTTCTTAGTGCGCCATAAAGGGGAGCTCCACAAAAGTTGTATGAAATATCCAAAACTAGAGCGTCAGTCATGGCACAACCCCCCAGTCGGCATCGCAATATGCTTTCAACTCAAGATTCCCATGAGCTGGAAAAAATACACCTTGTCCAGGAGACGACTTTAGATAGCGTAAAACACGATAGGCTGCATTTAGATGGGATTGTCTTGGTTTGCTAAGGAACTGACTGAGCATATTGCAGCGAATGTTATATCTGGTCGTGTAACTGTGAGATAGAGCAATCTTCCAACTAACTGCCGATACAAACCTGCACCAATCTCTTTGGTGTCGTCGTCTCGTAACAACTTCACATTTTGTTCCATAGGGAACCGACTTGGTTTGCTACCCAGCATCCCAGTTTCTTTTAAGATATCCAGCGTGTACTTTCTTTGACTCAATACCAGTCCTTCATTCAACCTAGCTACCTCGATACCCAAAAAATATTTTAATTGTCCTAGGTCTTTGATGCTGAATTTTTCATTGAGATACTTTTTAACGCCTTTAATCACCTCATGATTATTTCCCGCAAGGATTACATCATCGACATAAATGAGAGCCATAACATATGCTCCCTCTTTTGAGAAGATGAACAGCGAATGATCAGCCTTAGATTGCACAAAGCCATACGCCAATATTGCTTCAGTGAACTTTTTGTACCAATTCCTGGATGCTTGTCGAAGCCCATAGAGGGACTTGTGTAGCTTGCAAACCCTTGTCTCTCCTTGTCGAGCAAAACCTTAAGGAATCTTCATGTATACATCTTCAGTAAGATCTCCATGCAAGAAAGCATTATTTACATCCAAATGATGTAATGCCCAATTCTTCTTTGCAGCAACTGCCAGAAGCGTTCTAACTGTGACTAGTTTCGCCACCGGAGCAAAAGTCTCATGAAAATCAATACCTTCTATTTGAGTGAATCCCTTTGCCACTAGTCGTGCCTTGTAACGTTCCACTTCTCCGTTTGGTTTGTACTTGATTTTGTACACCCATTTGGAGTCAATTGCCCGTTTGCCGGTGGAAGTGTTCCAACGACCATGTCCCATTAGCCTCTAGTGCTTGGATTTCTTTTTGCATAGCCTCGCACCATTATTGTTGTCTAACTGCCTGATAAAAATACTTTGGCTCATCATGCGATGTGATGGCCGCTAGAAAGGATTTATGAGCATGCAAAAATTTAGTATAAGACACAAAGTGAGATAAAGGATGTACCGTTGCAGCTCCTGAGTCAGATGTGGGTTGTTGGTCCCAAAGGGGCAACAAGGGTATGAAAAATGCTAGAGGGGGGGGGGGTGAATAGCGTTTTAAAATTCTTTTCAAACCCTTTTGCAAATCGATGGCTTATGCGCACAGTTCTCAAATAAGCTAAGTATAGCGCGCAGTGAGAGTGTGAAATGCACAACGGAAGTTTAAGCAGCACCTGCGCAGTAAAAAGCTGCGCAAGGATAAAAACGCACGCGCTAAGTTTTGGCTTAAAGAGTTGGATAAAATGTTCTAAGGCAATAAGCAATAACAAACACAGCAGCAATAGTAGCAATCTGATAAGATCAAACAAAGCAGTAATTCAGAAATGATTAGCAGAAAGTAAATAGCGAGATTAAAGAACAAGCTATTTGGAGAGGTTCGATCAATGAAAGATCTACGTCCTCTACCAAGATGGTTAGTCTTGGATTTTCTAAAGGAGATCTTATTATATGAGAGAGTTACAAGATACAACAATGAAACACAACTATCTCAAAGATCTATAATCTATGAAGAACAAATCCTAGACTAAACCGATGTATCTCAAGAAGAAATATCTAAATGATCAAAGCTTCAAGAGGTGTGTGTGTGTTCAGAAATTCTGGGCTCTATGAATCTATGAGATAAAGAGAATGAAGAATTCTGGTGATTTAAGGCTTAGGATCTGGGCAGGAGTTTGAAGGTATGAAGGTTTGAAGGTTGATCTTGAATCTGTGAATAGTAAGCGGCAATCTTCAGAACTTCAAGGATATTATAAAGCACAAACTCTAGCAACTTGGAAATGAAGATGAGCTGGCTATTTATAGCTGAGATCTTGAATATAGCCGTTGGAGCTCTGAGCAAGGACGATGAGCTGGCACGATATGATTGGTGCGCAGGTGTCCTTTATAGCCGTTGGGGCTCTAATCAAAGTTGATGACCTGGCACAATATGATTGGTGCGCAGGTATATAGAGCCGTTGGAGACTGAGCATGAAGACCAAATACAAAAAGCTTCTTCTAGAAGGTTGACAGCTGTCTTCATTTGAAATATATCTCTTGAGCGCGTCTCCACCGTTGGATCTGCTAAGTGTGCTTGTTTTGTCGTTTCTGCACACCTTAACACTCTACATCTTCAAAGATTTTTCCAAGTTAGGTGATCTGAATGAATTGAACTGAGGAAGAATGCTGCGCAGGATATACCTGCGCAGTGGTGTCCTGCGCAGTACCACTGACACTTGGATCTTCATTCCTTTTCGCTTCAAGTCCTGTGTTCTAAGCCTATACTATAAAATGGACTAAGCAAAAATTGAAGTTATAAAACTTCTTACATAGGGTCCTAAAGTCCATAAAATATTAATAGGTGATGGTATCAATCAATTCTAACAAGAATAGGAGGGTTAAGAAGTAAGCATACCCAACAATCTCCCCCTAAATGATTGATGCCATTACCTACTATAACAAAGGCAATTCATTGTACTTGATAATAACATGTCCATAAAGATGTGAATAGCAAATCATGCCTCAAGTCAATGCACACACTAGCCAATGTCATAGATTTCTAGTCTATCCAAAAGATTAGCTTACAAAAGGGAAAGATAGAAATATCATTCAGCGCATACAAATAATATGAGTTTTAGTTTTAAGTATGCGTTTAAACTGAATGTTTAAACATTATGCGATAAAAATATGAACAGTTAAGATTATGCGCATGTGTTGAAATAATGCAGTCATTGTTCCACAAACAAAGAGTTTGAATTGAACAAGGTTTTGGGAACACATGATGCGATTTTTCTCATTAAAACTTGAAATGTAAAGAGTTGCAGATTACAAGTTTGAATAAGAAAAACAAAAATGCGCACAAAAAGAAATACTTTGCGCAAAAACAAAAATTACATAGAACCTAGTCTATGTTGATCCGGTGCAAGGCTTCACGTAGCTCATTCTGCAGACTGTTGAACTTATTCATAAGTTCAATCTTCAGTTCTTGAAATCTTTCTCTGAACGCTACGGCCTCACCGACATAGGTAGCCATTCCTCTGCGCATATCTGCGTTATCTTCTCGCAGCTCTAGGAAGTTGGCTCTATACTGCACTTGATGTCCCGTCATCTGATTAAAATAAGACTGCTCAGCAGCTTCAATAGTGCTGATGACGGTGGCCTGCGTTGCTTCGAGTCTTTGGTCAGTGTGGAGGCGCTGAGTGTTCACGCTGGCTTGAATATCGAACATGGCTTGATCCATCCTAGCGTTGAACCCATCAGCGAAATCAGTCATCGCTTGAGTTATGCACTCCCTGACACTTTCCATATTAAGCGTATTGGCATGCGCAGGACCGGGACCTTGTTCCAATCTCTCCAACATCATCGCTTCCATCCCAGCAAATCCTTCATGCAACCCATCGGCTAAGCTCTTGCGCAGACGCTTAAGCAGTCCTATAAACCCATCATTGATAGCGTTATAGGTGCAGACGTTTTCAAGCATCCCAGCTATTGACTTCAATGAGTCCAGGACCATTTGGTCTAATGCATCAGGAACGCATTGTGCAGAGGGGCCGGCGGAGGTACTTGCCTTTGATATATTCTCCCCCTTAATGACAGCAATTTCTAAACGTTGCGCATCAAGTTGCTCTTGGATAGCTGTCTACGCAGTAATGAGCTGAGTCATTTGGGACTGCGCAGCAACCTGGTTGACTTGAATAGTATTGAGAGCCTGGAGAATTTGGCGTAGATCAGTGGAGGAAGATAGAGAGGAAGTAGATACTGTAGGAACGAAAGGAATAGCTTGAGCTGGAGGAGGAGAGTGCGTTGGAGAAGGTTGTTTGGGAGAGAGATGAATATGATCAGCAGCAGGAGACCTATGCATAGATGAGTGCGTGCTGCTGCTATCTGTATCAGTTGTGCGCACATCTCCTTCCTTTTCACCTTCAGGAGGATTAACAGGAGCTTGCTGCGCAGCATCATCGCCCTGCGCAGACTTGGTAACCTCATCCGCATCCTCATCTTCCAAGTCCAAATCATCATGAAGGACAGAGGTGCCAGGTTGAGTATTTCCAATCGGAATATTGAGGCGTTGGAAGGCACTTGATGATGGTTCAGGACAAGGAGGAGCCGCAGCTTTTGGCTGTCCTTTTGCAGTGCTGCGCACAACCTGTTTCTTGTGCGGAGTTCGAGGAGGATCCTTGGCAGGTGCAGCAGCAGCGGTCTTTGCAGGCGTACCGGAGACGGGAAAAGCTTCATCCATCCAATCATCACTATCTCCTGTACCCTGAGCAGGAGGGGCGTCAGCAGCCTTTGGATCTTGCTCCCCCTGCGCTGTATCATCCGCAGCATTAGCAACAGTCTCATCCATTCGAGACTCGCTGTCTTCTTCAACCATAGCAGCCGCAGGAGGAAGTCTGGTAAATGCAGGCTTTTTCTTGGTTTTGGCAGGAGAGGGAGCAGGCGCAGGAGGATCTTTGCGCTTCTTTGAAGGTTTGGGAGCAGGTGGCGGTAAATCAGATCCAATTTTAATGCCAGCAGTTGATCTGACATTTGGGATTTCCTTCACCTTTTCTGGCGTAGGTTCTGCAATACCTTGCCTTTGCGCTTTGCCTGCGCAGCAGCAGTTTCAGGTTCAGTAGGCGCAGTGGCCTTCGAAGGCTGCGCGGCAGTGTTCTTTGCTTTGGGTTGAGGGGTTTCATCATCATCACTATCAACCCAATCTTCTTTTTGGGCTGGTGTCCTTGTTCCAAATCTTGCGATAATCACTGCGACCAATTTCATTTCGCAGAGAGTAGAGGTGAGAGATGGAATAGGTATTGGTGCAGGGACTTTGAGATCAGGACGCTTTTGCACGAAGGTGCGCAACTCAGAGACATTCATCAGAAATTTGGATAAGAGCCTACAGTGAGTTCTGTACTTGGCTACTTTCTTGTCCATGCGCTTGTCATAGCTCTCCGATGCGTCCCATAGCTCGTCAAAAAGAACAGAGGACCAGTCTAGAGCATCGCCATTATAGACCGCAGCACAATAAGCCCACTGCTTGGAATGAACTTGCCCTTATTTCAATATTTGCAGTTTACGGAGTCGCCAATAATGGTGCAAAGGTGATACATCACCTCACCAAACTCCTTGCGATCATGAACGCTCCACTTCTTAACCAGAGAAGGTTCCCCAACCAGTTTCTGCGCAAGCTTGTTTTGTTTAGCTTCAGAATAGGCGTCTGGCGCATCATCAACTTTAAATCCGCAAAGCTTTTTAAGTGACGCAGGAACAATGCGCACTGAATAATTCCGAACGACTGAGCGGATAACATCAATCTTTTCTCGAGTCTGCTTGTGTGTCATGGTGACTCTCTCTGCGTTCTCAAAGAACTCGTCTACAAGAGAGGGGACATAGAAGTCCTGAGCCAGTGTAAAGAGAGGTAAGATGCCGGAAGAATCCATAAGATGAACAATCCTGCGTTCGACAACATCTTTATGTAGCGCAGCAAGATCCAGTTCCCAGCCTTGTAGGAAGTAGAAAGAATTCTGCGCAAAATAAGAAATAGTTTAGACAAGAATTGCGTATGGAGCGAAGCGCATGCGCAGATACACGTATACGCAGCATCTCCATAGGAAACAAATGAAAAAAAATATGCGCAAAAACGCAAACACTCAGAGATATAAGGCGACCCAAAACAAGAAAAAAAAATTAAGAACTTGATGAACACGGAATAATAAAAATATGAACAGAAGAACATCAAGAACTCTAAAAATCAAAGTTTGACCAAAAAGGACAAAAATCATATTGAAATAACCGCATTTCAGAGACGAAAAACAACTAAGAAAACAAGATTTCCAAAAACAAAACATTTAGCCCAGAAATCAAGAATAACCATTCGTCTGCCTAGGAGGTTTTCGAACGAAAAAATTTGCAGAAAACATATGAAAACAGTACTGATCGTGAAATAAAGTACATACAAAGGTAGATCAGAGAGAGACGAACGCAAAACAACAGACGATTTCAAAAATGATTAACTGATAAGAGCAAAATCGAAAAAGTGAGTTTTTAAGAACTCGAGACATAACAATGGTGGATAAACAGAAAATGAGTTCAAGGTCCAGAAATTGTTACCATGTCGTCAATAGTTTTAGCTTCTTGAGGAGGAACCTCTTCAACAGGTTCATGGACCTCACCAACTACTTTAGCTTTCGATTTTCGGGAGCTATTTTAAAAGAAACTAGGGTTTTTTGAAAAGGGAAGAGAGAGAAGAGTTTTGCAGAGATTGAGAGAAAAGTCAAGGAGAGAAGAAAAGGAAATGATTGGGAAATGGAGGGTAGGTTGCAGAGGAGAGAAAGAGGATGAATTTGTGAAAGAGAGAGAGAACAGGAAAGAGAGAAAAAAGAAAGAGTCAAAAAGGATTTATACTAAAAAGGGAAATGGCGCATGATAGCACGATAGCAAAGCGACGTGGACGAATAGGGAACGCGCGTGCGCAGACCTGACGTGCGAGTGAGTGAGTAGGTCTAGGCAGGTCACAGTCATATCAACTCCCTCATAAATGTTGATCAGGAATTCTAACAGGCGCTATCATTAATGGCCGTTTGCATTTAATGATAATGGGACATGCGCAGGGGCAAGAGCGTAATTTCCCAAGAAATTTCAAAAATAAGGCGAGGGAAAATTTTAATTACACAAGTACCCTTGTGAACTAAGCGTTGACTTTTCAGTCAGGGACCTAAGTGCAATTTCTAATAAATAGAAGACTTACCTGCGATCCACGAAGTGTGCGCATGTTAAAATCATGCGCAGAGCTGTAAATAGCGCAATCAATTCTTAAAATAGATTAACATTAGTGGTATGCGCAAATGAAGTACTGCGCAGGGGTTGCGCAGAAGCATGGATCTTGACCTATGATGAATATCTTATCAAGCAAACACAAGATCATTAGTATTAACAAATCATATGGACAGGTTAGCTAAGTTCAAGCATACCCATTTCTCCTCTCAGGAATACAAATATTTTTGCGTCAAGAGCCTTTGTAAGGATATCAGCAATTTGATTATCTGTGCCCACGTGCTCTAAATGAATGTTTCCTTTTTCCACGTGGTCCTTGAGAAAGTGATATTTGATGTTGATGTGCTTTGTCTTTGAATGCATGACAGGATTGTTGGAGACAGCTATGGTGGACATATTATCGCAGAATATTGGACAGTTTGCTTCATGAATTCCATAGTCCACCAATTGTTGCTTCATCCATAAGATTTGGCAGCAGCAGCTTCCAGCAGCAATGTATTCAGCTTCTGTAGTGGAGATGGACACTGCAGCTTGCTTCTTGCTTGCCCATGCAACAAGTCGACTCCCAAGGAAATGACAAGTTCCACTTGTGCTCTTCCTGTCAATAGTGCATGCTGCGTAGTCTGTGTCTGAATAACCTAGCAAATCGAAATTCGAATCTCTGGTGTACCAAAGTCCAAGGTTAACAGTTCCAGAAAGATAACGAATAATGCGTTTAACAGCAGTTAAGTGCGCTTCTCTAGGGTCCTCTTGATAGCGCGCACAGACACAAACACTAAACATAATATCTGGCCTACTTGCATAAGCTAAAGGAGAGAGCCAATCATACCTCGATATAAAGTTTGATCAACTTTCTTACCTTTCAAGTCTTTGTCAAGTTTGTTGCCTGTGGCCATTGGAGTGTCGTATGCTTTAGCATTCTCAAGTCCAAATTTCTTGATTAAGTCCTTTGTGTACTTGGCTTGATTTATGAAGATACCATCATTCAATTGCTTGATTTGAAGCCCGAGGAAGAATGTGAGTTCTCCCATCATGCTCATTTCAAACTTTCTTTTCATGAGCTTCTCAAAGCGCTTACAAAGTAACTCATTAGTAGAACCAAATATAATATCATCGACATAAATTTGAACAAGTAAAGAATGATCATTATACTTAGCAATAAAAAGAGTTGTATCGATTTTACCGCGCTTGAAGCCTTTCTCTAGTAGGAATTTTGATAGCGTATCGTACCATGCTCTTGGAGCTTGCTTAAGTCCATACAAAAATTTTTGAAGCTTGAAGACATGATTTGGAAATCTGCTATCTTCAAATCCAGGTGGTTGTGCTACGTAGACCGTCTCTTGGAGTTCACCGTTGAGAAATGCGCTCTTCACATCCATTTGATAAAGCTTGAATTTCTTGTGAGAGGCATAAGCTAAGAAAATTCTTATAGCTTCAAGTCTTGCTACAGGCGCAAATGTTTCATCGTAGTCGATTCCTTCCTCTTGCCTATAGCCTTGCTCAACCAACCTTGCTTTGTTTCTTGTGATGCTTCCATTCTCATCCATCTTGTTTCTGAATACCCATTTTGTACCAATAACTCCTTGGTCATGAGGTCTGGGTACTAAGGTCCAAACCTTGCAGCGCTCAAATTGGTTAAGCTCTTCTTGCATAGCAGTAACCCAACTTGAATCTTGTAGCACTTCGTCAATCTTCTTTGGTTCGATTTGAGAGATAAAGGAGTGATATTCATCATCAAAGTTTGATGCTCTCCTAGTACGAACCCCTACATTGAGATCACCAATGATGTTTGAAGTTGGATGATCTCTAACTTCACGAACCTCGGGAAGTAAGTTAGGTTGAGTGGTAGGAATACGAAGATCTTCAATGGGTACTTCATTTGTTCCAGCATTAAGATCATCAAAAGTGATTTGTTGAAGTGGAGAAACATCATGCACAGGAGGAGGAGTTTGCGCATCTGGAGTCGTCACTTCTGGCGCAGCATCGGGTGTATGCGCATGCGATGGACTTGCTTGATTCTGGTTTTGATCTTCTTGATTAACATTATGCGCAGGTACAGTTTGAGGTTGCGTACCTGTCTCAACATTCTCAGCAGAATCATCAGAATCATTTGGAGCCAAATGTGGCTCAAGGAGAGAATGCTCATCAAAAGTAACATGTACAGATTCTACAATTACTAGAGTAGTTCTATTAAAAACACGAAAAGCTTTAGAATGTTTGGCATACCCAACGAAAATACCTTCATCTGCTTTGGCGTCGAATTTACCTCTATGATCTTTGCCATTGTAGAGGATATAGCATTTGCAGCCAAAAATCTTGAAGAAAGCAATGTTGGGCGCTCTTCCTCTCCATAGATCATATGGAGTCTTGTTGTAGGCTTTGTTGATGAGGGATCTATTCTGAGTAAAGCAAGCAGTGTTGACAACTTCTCCCCAGAAATACTTTGGAAGGTTAGCTTCTGCTATCATTGTTTTTTCAGCCTCAATCAACGTGCGATTCTTTCTTTCCACAACTCCATTTTGTTAAGGAACTCCAGCAGCAGAGAAATTGTGATCAATTCCATGGTCATCGCAGTATTGAGCAACACCGTTATTCTTGAATTCAGTTCCATTGTCTGATCTAACACTCACGATGTCGTCTTCTTTTTGAGTTTGGAGCTTTCGAAATAGCGCAGTCAAGATATCATAGCAGTCATCTTTGGATATCATCATTTCGACCCATGTGTATCTTGAGTAGTCATCCACCACGACTAAAGTATATTTGTTTCCTCGAATGCTCGCAGTGGTGACCGGTCCAAACAATTCCATGTGAAGCAGTTGTAAACATTTGGAAGTTGAGGAGACAATCTTGCTGGAGAAAGACTGCTTAGGTTGTTTACCGAGCTGGCATGCTGCGCATTTTCTGTCATGATGGTCAGCTACTTTGGGAAGTCCTTTGACAAGATTTTCCCTTCCTAGCTTAGCCAAATACTTGAATTTCAAATGACTTAAGCGCTTATGCCATAGCCAGCTGCTTTCACTTACATTCTTTGCTACAAAACAGAGATTAATGATAGAATCTATAGAAGTAAGATCAATAATGTAAACATTAGTCTTATGAGTCCCTGTGAGCAAAGTTAGTCCGGATATGCCATCTTTGATGTAGCAGTGCATTGCAGTGAAGTGACATTCCAAACCTTTATCGCAGAATTGTGATATGGAGAGCATGTTGTGCTTGAGACCTTCTACGAGCGCAACTTTCTCAATGCACACTTTATCTTTTCTGATTTTTCCATATCCAACTATGTGCCCTTTGTTGTTATCTCCAAAAATTACAGAGGGACCTCTTCCTTCATGCACATCTTCAAGAGCGGTGACATCTCCAGTCATGTGTCTAGAACATCCACTGTCGAGGTACCATATATGCGCTTTAGCTTGTGAAGAGTGCGCAGTGAAGCAGGAGACCTGAAAGATAGACATTAAGAACGCAGGTCCCCTTTATTCTTGGGTCCTAGAGTTAGCAACTTTTGACAACCCACTCCTGTCTGACCTTAGGATTTTTACGTCCCTTGGCATTAGGAGCAAATCGTAAAAGGCATTCTGCAGCCTTGTGACCTAAACCATCACCCACAACACAATGATGAAAGCCACTTATAGATTGGGTTTTTACAAACTCTTTACTTTTCTTTGGCGCAACATTATTTACTGGAGAAGATGAACTTGCTTTGCCAAATATCATTTTCTGAGGTTTGGGTTTAAGAATGCGCATCTGGCGTTGGGGCGCATGGCTTTCATGCGCATGACCCTTTTGCGCAGTTTTGACATTTGAAGTTGAAGCGCAACCATAGTCAGAATATGAGTTGTCATGCGCAGGTTCAACTTTAGCCTTACCCTTGGCTTTTCCAGTTTGCTTCTTTGGGTAGACATAATGGAAATTTTGTCTCTGGACTTTCTCCTGTCCTTTACCCACTGAAGCAGAATGCTTTGCTTTAGGAATTTCAATAGTTTGCTGTGGTGTAAAATCCTTTTCTCTTTCAGAGCAAACGCATTTAAAGTTGTCACTAGTTGAGAACCCCAAGCCTTCCTTATCTCCACTGGATTTTTGGGATTCTAGAATTTGATCCATAGTGACACGGGATTTGGTCCACTCATCAGTGATCTTTGTGAGATCAGCTACTTGAGCAGTCAATTCTTCGTTTCTTACTTTAAATAACGCATTTTGATCTGTCAAGAAACGGTTCTTTTCAGTAAGAGGAGTCATGCTCTTAATCTGCTCCTTAAGGAGGGTGATCTCAGATTTTAAAAGAGTTTTCTCCGTCTTAAGCTGTGAAATTTCTCCAATTGATAAGTCCACTGCTTCTTTCATAGAATTGAATTTCTTGATTACCTTTTCAGCTTGTTTAAAAATGGTCTCGCGCTCAGCAGCAGAGTCATCATTCTCTTTTACAATTTCAGCAGGAATTACAAGAGATTCTTTGCGCGGAGGCGCAGCTACATATTTCTTTGATAAGTCTGCTCTGGCAAATAAGTACTTGCCATTCTGTCTGCTTGGAGTCAGATGTCCTATTTCCACCAGTTCTGTGATAGTGGGACCTTTCTTCTTTGTCCTTGGCGCAGCCTTTGTGTCCGCATCTTGATCATTGTCTGAATCGCTATCAGCATCAGCATTGGCCATCAAGCATAGCAGTCCATCCTCAGAGTCATCATCATCACTGTCTTCAGTGTCAGTCTCTATCCAAGTCTTCAGTTCCTTTTCTGCGCAGTCTTCTTCAGCAATCATTCCGCGCTGCCTTGATGATCTCTGCGCATTATTCCTCTTCATGTACTCATATTTTGGAGTGGGACATTTTGAAGCAAAATGACCGGTCTTTCTGCAGTTGTAGCAGACTAACTCTTCATCATTCTTTGAGTCTCTGCCACGAGAGAATTTAGCAGGTGGTTTGCTCGAGGATTCAGGTTTAGAGAATTTCCTGAATTTTTGAAATCGCTTAACGAACATGGCGAAATCATCATCATCCATTTCAAGTAGGGAGGAGGTAGAGACTTTGTCTGAGGATTGAGCAGGCGCAGGTTCCTTTTGCGCAACATAGGAAACAAGCTTTCCTTTGCCTTCAGTTTCGTCGATTCGATCAAGCTTTAGCTCATACACTTTTAAGTTAGCGTATAAGCTGCGCAGAGGCCAAGTATCTAGAAATCCAGAATCTTCCAGATGACTTGCTTTGTGCACATATCTAGAACCTAGCGCATCTAAGAATTGAGAATTGACTTCTTTATTAGTGAAAGTAGTTCCAAGAGATTTACAAGAGTTTACAACAGCACAGAAGCGATCATATGTTTGTCTCAAGGTTTCACCATCTTTTCTCATGAAGCAGTTGAATTTTATTTGCACCACAAATCTTTTGTTTTCCTTGCTTACTTTGTCTCCATTCACATATCCTTCAATAGCATCCCATAGTTCCTTTGCAGTTCCACCGCTCACAATTTGATTGTGCGTGGAGAGGTCTAGAGTGCTAAGAATGATGTTCCTTGCTCTTCCATCATAGCCAACCCATTTCTTTTCTTCATCAGTCCATTCCCCTTTGGCCTTCTTAATTGTAGGATTATCCTTGTTGGTAGCAGCATCTGGATTGGCCTTCATTGGAATGTAAGGTCCTTCAAGAACGATGTCGTGGAGGATCTCGCCGATAGAAGAAAAATGAGTGAGCATGCAGTGCTTCCAGATTTCGAAGTGATCTTCATTCAGCACTGGGACATGTGAATAGTTAGCCATTGCCCAAGATTTTGAAGCCATCTTGAATCGGCACCCAAGCTGTTAAGCTTGAAAAACAAAACAAGTTTTATGAAGGTGTTTGCTCTGATACCACTTGTTGGTCCCAAAGGGGCAACAAGGGTATGAAAAATGCTAGAGGGGGGGGGTGAATAGCGTTTTAAAATTCTTTTCAAACCCTTTTGCAAATCAATGGCTTATGCGCACAGTTCTCAAATAAGCTAAGTATAGCGCGCAGTGAGAGTGTGAAATGCATAGCGGAAGTTTAAGCAGCACCTGCGCAGTAAAAAGCTGCGCAAGGATAAAAATGCACGCGCTAAGTTTTGGCTTAAAGAGTTGGATAAAATGTTCTAAGGCAATAAGCAATAACAAACACAGCAGCAATAGTAGCAATCTGATAAGATCAAACAAAGCAGTAATTCAGAAATGATCAGCAGAAAGTAAATAGCGAGATTAAAGAACAAGCTATTTGGAGAGGTTCGATCAATGAAAGATCTACGTCCTCTACCAAGATGGTTAGTCTTGGATTTTCTAAAGGAGATCTTATTATATGAGAGAGTTACAAGATACAACAATGAAACACAACTATCTCAAAGATCTATAATCTATGAAGAACAAATCCTAGACTAAACCGGTGTATCTCAAGAAGAAAGATCTAAATGATCAAAGCTTCAAGAGGTGTGTGTGTGTTCAGAAATTCTGGGCTCTATGAATCTATGAGATGAAGAGCACGAAGAATTCTGGTGATTTAAGGCTTAGGATCTGGGCAGGAGTTTGAGGTATGAAGGTTTGAAGGTTGATCTTGAATCTGTGAATAGTAAGCGGCAATCTTCAGAACTTCAAGGATATTATAAAGCACAAACTCTAGCAACTTGGAAATGAATATGAGCTAGCTATTTATAGCTGAGAGCTTGAATATAGCCGTTGGAGTTCTGAGCAAGGACGATGAGCTGGCACGATATGATTGGTGCGCAGGTGTCCTTTATAGCCGTTGGGGCTCTAATCAAAGTTGATGACCTGGCACAATATGATTGGTGCGCAGGTATATAGAGCCGTTGGAGACTGAGCATGAAGACCAAATTCAAAAAGCTTCTTCTAGAAGGTTGACAGCTGTCTTCATTTGAAATATATCTCTTGAGCGCGTCTCCACCATTGGATCTGCTAAGTGTACTTTTTTTGTCATTTCTGCACACCTTAACACTCGTAAAAGCGTACATCTTCAAAGCGTTTTCCAAGTTAGGTGATCTGAATGAATTGAACTGAGGAAGAATGCTGCGCAGGATATACCTGCGCAGTGGTGTCCTGCGCAGCGAAGTCCTGCGCAGTAACCACTGACACTTGGATCTTCATTCCTTTTCGCTTCAAGTCCTGTGTTCTAAGCCTATACTATAAAATGGACTAAGCTAAAAATTGAAGTTATAAAACTTCTTACATAGGGTCCTGTTGGTCCCTAAATGGCAACAAGGGTGTGAAAATCGCTAGAGGGGGGGGTGAATAGCGTTTTAAAATTCTTTTCAAACCCTTTTGCAATTCAATGGCAGATGCGCACAACTCTTATTTTGGCCAAGTATAGCGCGCGGTAAGAGTGTGAAATGCACAGCGGAAATTTAAAGCAGCTCTGCGCAAGGTATACTGCGCAGAGATAAAACGCACGCGCTAAGTATGAGACTAAAGAGTGGCGCAAAAAGGGATTCTAAGGCAAATGAGCAATAACAATTACAACATCAAAGTGTAGCAATCTGAAAGATCAAACAAAGCAGTTCATAAAAAGTTAAGCAGGAAATATGCAAAAAGTAATGAGCACGCTATTTGGAGAGGTTCGATCGATGAAAGATCTACATCCTCTACCAAGATGGTTAGTCTTGGATTTCTAATGGAGATCTTATTATACGAGAGAGTATTACAAATTACAACATTTGAGCTCAATACTAAGTCGAGATCTATTATCTATGAAGAACAAATCCTAGACTAAACCGGTGTATCTCAAGAAGTTAGATCAAAATGATCAAAGCTTCAAGAGGTGTGTGTGTGACAGAAATTCTGGGCTCTATGAATATGAAAGATGAAGAGCACCAAGAATTCTGGTGATATAGGCTTTGTGATATGAGCAAGAGTTTTGAAGGTTTGAAGATCTTGAAGACTGTTCTAAAGAATTTGGAAATACTAAGCAGCAGTCTTCAGATCTTCATGGTTTCTCAGTGAAGCATGAAACTCGAGCTCTGAAGCATAGTGGCCAACAAGAGGGGCTTGATCAAAGGTGATCAATCAGCGGCCGATCAAGGGGCAGTCAAAAGGCAGCTTGGAAATGAAGATGAGCAGGCTATTTATAGCTGAGAGCTTGAATATAGCCGTTGGAGCTCTGAGCAAGGACAATGAGCTGGCACAACGTGATTGGCGCGCAGCTGTCCTTTATAGCCGTTGGGGCTCTGATCAAAGATGATGACCTGGCACAATATGATTGCTGCGCAGGTATATAGAGCCGTTGGAGACTGAGCATGAAGACCAAATTCAAAAGCATTCTTCTAGAAGGTTGACAGCTGTCTTCACTTGAGATATTTCTTTGAAGCGTCTCCACCAATGGTTTTGCTGAGTGTGCTTATTTTGTCGTTTGTGCACACCTCAGCATTTTAATGAGCGTGCATCTTCTAAGCGTTTTCCAAGCTTTCTAGAATGTGAGATCAGGAGATGAGGAACTTGACCAAGGTTGAGTCCGCGCGCAAAGGCATGCGCATTGCCGGCGCGCATGGATTCAACGTATGAGCAGCATGCGCACCATGCTTGGTCATAAAGAGATCTCTTGAGAGTTTAGGAAGTAAGATCTTAAAAATTGAGCAGGGTCAAGGGCTGCGCAGGATATCTATGCGCAGTGGCGACCTGCGCAGAGAACATTCTGCGTAGCGAAATGAATCCTTGCTTAGGTAATCTTCGATCTTTAAAGCTTCAAGTCATATCATCTAAGCCTATACTATAAAAAGGACTTAGCTAAAAATTGAAGTTATAAAACTTCTTACATGAGGTCCTAAAGTCCGTAAAAGTACTTATAGGTGATGGTATCAATCAATTCTAACAAATGTAGGAGGGTTAAGTGATAAGCATACCCAACAGGTCCTAAAGTCCATAAAATATTAATAGGTGATGGTATCAATCAATTCTAACAAGAATAGGAGGGTTAAGAAGTAAGCATACCCAACATGGGTAGTGAGTGGTCAATTTACTTTGGCAACTCAACTTCAAATTCTTGTAAATGAATGGGCTTGTAATGTTGTCTGGTGCATTTCCTGTTCTGGGCCCCTACTTCATCCGTCACAATGGGTTGGACTTCATTGTTATCCGTCCCATTATTTTGATCCAGACCTTCCAATTCATTTGGGCTGCCATCCGTCCCATTATTCTGATCCAGACCTTCCAATTCTTTTGGGCTGCCACTTGCTTCAATAGACCCACCAGATGAGCCTGTGGTATCTTCATGCGGCTCAATATTGTTAGCTTCTTCCTGGTCCTCAACCCATTCCTATTCCCTCCAAGTCCGAGCATCAGTACAATTTGTGCCATCCTTTTGGTCTTAAATGGGAACTCTGTCTCGAAGAATTTTACATCCCTGCTAGTAAATAATTTTCCACTGTCTAATTCATATACTCTATACCCTTTTTGAGACATAGGATATCCTACGAAAATGCAAGGTCTCCCCCTCTCACTAAATTTATCCTTTCCCTTTTTATTATCTTTCGCATACACAAGACATCCAAAAACTCTCATATGCTCATATGTGGGTTGCCTTTGTTACAAAACCTCATATGGCGTTTTATTTGAAAGAAGGGGTGTAGGCAACCTATTTATAACATAAACAGCTGTAAGAACACATTCGCCCCAAAATTTTATGGGTAGACATGCTTCAAATCTTAAGGCACGGGCTACTTCAAGAATGTGTCTATGTTTGCGCTCCACTACCCCATTTTGCTGGGGTGTATCAGTGCAAGAAGTCTCTAGGTGAATTCCATGCATGGCATAATATGCCAACATATGGTTAGACTGGAACTCATCCCCATTGTCTGCTCGTATCCGTTTCACCTCTTTCTCAAATTGAGTTCGGACCATATTGCAGAACATAGGTAAGTAGTGTGCAACCTCAGACTTGTGTTTCATAAGATAAACCCACACAGTGCGACTATAATTATCAACAATTGTTAAAAAATAATGTGCTTCAGAAAACGAGGGTGTTTTATAACCTCCCCAAATGTCGCAATGTATAAGCTCAAAACAAGACTTTGTTTTAATAAAACTACTAAGAAATGAAAGTCTAGACTGTTTGGCCCTTAAACAGGAATCACAGTATTTATCACTACTTTTAAAATCTAAATGTTGAATATGCCGGAGTTTGTCATTGGATGCATGTCCTAACCGTTGATGCCAGATGTGAGATCCCAGTTTCACGGACAAGGCCATACCTCCATTCTTGATTGACTCCATTTGATAAAGTCCATTGCGCTGACTACCCACTCCAATCAGGTTCCTCGAACGTAAGTCATGTATCACACAAAAATCCGGAAAGAACATTAATACGCAATTTTGATCTTTAGTGATTCGACTAACAGAAAGCAAATTGCATTTAAAATCCGGAATATTAAGAACATGATATATCTTTAGACCATTCATCAACTGTGTCGTTCCAATACTCTTGACAGGTATTTGCGCCCCATTGGGTATTTGGACGGGAGGACTTGCGGCATAATCTCCCTGTTTTTCAAGTAAACTCGCTTCACATGTAATATGTTCAGTTGCTCTAGAATCAATTATCCATGGTTTATCAAAAAAAATCTTACCAGCCACGTTGATATTGGGGGAATTAGGGTTTTCACTAGTGTTTGACTTTTCTCCTCCCAAAAATTCAAGCAGCCTTGCATATTGTTCCCCATTGAGTCCAGCAATTGGACTTTTCTCTAGATTCCTTTGATCAACTGTGGCGGCTTCCTTTACTTGTGCAGCTCTCGGCCCTTGTGTTCCCTGGTAAGTGTTTCGTTTCTCTTCTTCTGCGCGCTGCCCTCTTTTCCAATCTGCAGTTCCTTTCTTCCAGTGTGCGGGGTAGCCAATGATTTCGTAACAAAATTCTTTCAAATGTCCGATTTTGTCATAGTGTCTGCATCTTGGCTTCTTGCGTCGATCTCCTCTTCTGTCAGAGTTATCTCTGTCGTTTCTTTGTGTGACCGTTTGATGTGCCGCCGCCTCAAAGCCTTGTTTCCGCAACCCTGCAATCTGCCTTTGTGCTTCATCTTCTGATACCAGATGGTATGCGGCTCCAAGACTGAGTGCTGGAGTTGTACTGAGTATTTGAGTCTTCACAGTGCTAAACGAGTCGTCGAGCCCCATGAGAAACTTATACAATCGTTCTCGCTCCCCAAATGTTTGCAGCCTCTTGGTTACGTCGCAAGTACACTTCTTGCATTCACATCTTGGAATGGGTGAAATTGACTGAATTTCATCCCAGATTCCTTTCAATTTCGTGTAGTACGATGAGACATAAAGGTCTTCTTGCCTCCTCATGGTCAGTGCCCTTTTGAGTTCGTAAGCCCTCGGTGCACTTTCTTTACCAAACCGTTCCTCAAGATCAACCCATATCTCATGAGCTGTTGAAGCGTATTTCACGCTATTGCGAATTTCTTTGTCCACAGCACTATTCAGCCATCCTCTAACCATAGCATTGCATCGTTTCCAAAGCATCCATTCATCGGACGTTGACTCTGGCATCGGAATCGATCCATCAACGAAACCTATCTTGTTCTTGGCAAACAAAGCGTTGCTCATCTCGTTCATCCAGTCTCCATAATTTCCATCACGGAGGACTTCACTCACGAAGATTTGACCTGGATTATCAGACGCGTGGATGTAATTTGGCGACATTACGTCCACGGTCATGGCAGCCTTCTTTTCTCCTGACGGTGTTTCCATGTTGAGCCGAGAGTTTTATGAGTTTTTCACAAATAAAACCATGCTCTTGATACCATGAAAAATATTAATAGCTGCTTATTTTATTCACAGATACCCGAATGTGTTATATACATTGATCCTATTCTCTTAATCACAGTAGCCTATTCCTTGTAAAATACTATCACCCAATATCCTTATGATATTCAGTTTCCTAGTAATAGCATGGCTCTACTTCAGCACACGTAACAGATTGGTGGTAGGATTCACGATGTCCTACGATACTCAACACTTCATGTTAAAATGGGAAAATTACTGAACGGTGCAACGTATTGGGTCTTAAAAAAACAATTAACAACGTAGTGCTTACTTTGAAAATAGACAACGTAATCTGTTATCGTGTATGCAAATGAATAATTGTACAAAATACAAAGGCGTTATCTTTTCGTAGAAAACTAGAATGCAATGTACAGGTACTAAGACCACCACACAACAAAATCATATTTGAAATTATACAGCCCATCCACTCCCTCCCTTCATTTCCCCACAAATCAACACCGATTTTAATCCACCGATTTCTCTCCGTGGCTGCAATCGCTGACTGCGAGGCTTCCTTAGGCGGAAGATGTCTGACGGTGGACGGAGAGGCAAAATCTGACGGAATTTCATTATGCTCACGGTGGCTTGTGGCGGCTCAAATGAGGTCCGACGACGGCGATCTTTGCACCATCAGCTTCGCCTGGTCAAGGCGCACGCTATGGTGTTCGCTCTATTAGAATCGCCGCCGAACGACGACAGTGAAGGGGTTTCCGGCTTTGACGGAGGACGGTGGCGGCGAACCTGAAGGCCGATGAAGATGCTTTTGGTGGAGGCGGCGTCTTCTCGAGGTGCTTCCAGATCTGGTGTCCCGTGTTCATGTTGCCGAAGTTTGACCGGAGATTGAAGTCGCCGGAAAGTAGGGACGCCAACGGGGGGATTGCCCTGGTTCTAATAACTCATGATTTTTCCCAAGAATTAGATTGAAGAGGAGAATAGAATTGATTAAAAGTTTTGGGATTTCTCTCTTACTTCTGGGTTTCGAAATTGGTATTTGATGAGAGAGAATTGTGGTGCTTATGGTGGTTGCAGTTGGTAGATGAAGGTGTTTATGGAAGGAAGCTGAGGGGTTTTAATGGAGGAATGGACGATCTTGTTAGTTTTCTTGGAGGAGTAAATAACTCTCGTTAATTTCTTAACGAAATTCTACACTTTTACCCCTGTAAATATCTGTCTTTGTTAACCAAATAATATTTCATATGCCACGTCATAATTTTGTTAGGATTTTTAACGTCGTTAATTTTAATTTTAGTATATTGCATTATTTGATAAAAACTTAGAAACTACGTATCCTAATGTCCGAACTAAGAAGTACGTTGCATTAATTGATAAAAATCGATCATTACGTTCCATAAATTGGTCGTTTGGCCATGTTAAAATTATCCCACTTTCCATCCTAGCTCCCAAAGGACGTTAGAAATTTGACGAAATTAGCATGTGTGTGTAATGTGATGGATATTTTGGGAGTGAATTGAGTGGAAGAGCAAGGGACAATTCAACTAATCACGACCAAAATACTCAATATTACTTGACACGTACATGACTAATTAATTTCGTTAATCTGTTAACGTCCGTTGGGAGCTAGAGTGCAAAGTGAGATAATTGTAGCATAAAGTACCAAAGTGGTATGAATTTTACGTGTAGGTGCAAAGTAGAATGCAATGTACACCCTCGGTCCCACCTCACTTGAGACTTATATCCATTTTAGGCCGTCCCACTTCACTTTAGACTCCCCAAAATGGTCATATTTTTATAATTTTATATTCAATCTGGCCCACCCACTCATTCTCTCTCTTCATTTTCCACCACACAATTTATTCAACCAGCCTACTTTTAATCCCACTCATTCTCTCTCCTCATTTTCTATCACACATTTTCTTTATTTTATTATTTTTCCTTAGTTATCGTGCCTACCTCTTAGATGTCAAGTGAGGTGGGACGGAGGGAATATACTTTAGATGTTAAAGGTAAACGTATTTTGGCCTCAATATCATGAAACCAAGAGAAAGAACATAGGAACAGATAAAACTAAATAATCCAAACACTATAATCCTCAACACCTTACAACATAACCCTTTCTTGTTCGCATTCATCCCGATGCAAACTAATCCAAATTAGTAGAAAAAAAATAAATTAATGGCTGAAAAAATCTATTTAAGAAAAAAAAAAAAAAAAAAAAATCATCCCTCAACCAGTTTTTGGTTACAAGAGATTCTACAAATTAAAAGGCTACAGTAGTGAAAAATTTCACTGTAGAAACAATGTCATTCGAAATCCAATACTAGCTGGCCACGTGTTTCCTTCCACGGACCACTGTAGCAGAGACATTATTTTATCAAGAGGTCCACTTGATAAATACAGAAAAGGGCACACACAAACACACAGCATGTGAGTGACACTGACACAATGTTTTGGATAAAAATGGTTCCCCATTACCCTCCTCCCTGAGGTTGGGAGCTTGGGGATGAGATGATTAGTTGCTCGCCGTCCGTACTGTACAGGTCATGTTATTGAAGATTGTTGGTGGCGGCCGTTGACTGTGTTTGTGGTTGCTCCGGTGGTGGTGGACTGGTGGCGGCGTTGTTCTTAGTGTTCTGCTCCTGGTATACTTTTCGTAGTCTCTCTATCTCCTTCCTTAACGCTTCTTGATGAGCTACAAAATGACACGATAAGAATATGAGTCAGACCGGAGACGAGATTACATGTACAACTTTTGTGTAAATGCATTGTTAATTGCAATGTGTCAAATGTTATGAATCATTAATAATGTCATGATAACGTTTGCCCTAATAATTCATAACTGTTAGATCACATATTATACACATTGTAGTACACAAAAATGGTACTGATGATTTTAATTGTCTCATCAGACAAAAACGAAAAGCGCGACATTTATCATTATTATGAGATAAAAAGAGTACGTATTACATCTAATAAGATTATTAATTTAAATGAAGATATATAATGAATGACATAATTACCATCTTTGAAAATCTTGTCTTGAGCCAAAGCTGCAATACGTTGCTTGAGAGCGCTGTTGTCAACATTAAGAATCAGCCTTTGGTGATCTAAAAATGCAACCCTTGGTGATAATGCCGATACTTCCGTCTTCATAATTTCGGAACACACATGAAAATAATTTATGTCCAAGTTAATACTACTGTATAAAATAAATAAAATACTAAATAAATTTGGTTTTCTTAGAATATACTCCCCTCCGTCCCCGCACAAGTAGGACTGAAGGAGTTTGCACACTAATTAAGAAAAACTAGTAAATGTGTGGGAGAAAATGAAGAGAGGGAATGAGCGGAGTAAATAGTAGTGTTAGTTGATAAATTGAGTGGTTGAAAATGAAGAGAGAGAATGGGGTGAGAGAAATACTAGTGTTGGTTAAATAAATTGAGTGGTGGAAAATGAAGAGAAAGAGAATGAGTGGGGTTGAAACATTTCCATTTTGGGTCGTCTCACTTTTAGTAGGACGTCCCAAAAAAGAAAGAAGTCTCACTTGTGTTGGGACGGAGAGAGTATATTATGTACCTGTAATGAGGTTACGCTTCGCTCGAGTTCTGAAATGTACTGCAATTTCCTCACCCTTGATCTCTGAGCTGATTGCCGATTTGCTAAGATCCTATAAATTAATTTACAAATTATTGACAAATTGCAATTAACAAGCTTATTCAATACAAATATTTCCATATAAATTAGGTATGTCTTTTTAAGCCATGAAATTGGGAGACTACTTTTTATTCCACAAAGTTTATTTTATTATTCAATTCCAATACTACAAATCTTGCCAAATAAATATACTCCATATTTTATTTCTAATTGACGATGTTGACTGACGCTCACAGTAGATAATGATGGGAGCGTAGGGAAGAGATGCTCCATTGTTTACTTAGCTTGTTGTTTAAGCAAGAGAGGGCAGAATAGTAATTTACATGCCCAAATGCCTTTTTTAGAAGATTCAAAAGGAGGTTCTAAATTCACATACTTCTTTCGTCCCATTTTAAACTTAAAAAAAAAATGGGTACAAAAAAAAAATGCAGTGAGGGTAAATGGCTTGGTAGGAAAGAGAAAGTGAGTTAGGAAATAGTTAGGGGATAATTGTTGTGAAGATGACATTTGGATCTACAAATAAAAAAACATAAAAAACTTTCTTTTTTAAGTTTCGTTGAACGTTGAGCTTACGCGTGGACATATAATTGGGTGACGTGGGCTAGATGAATTTCCATCTCATAACCAATTGGCAATGCGAGGAGTGACCCTGGATCTTTATATAGTCAGACACATTGACTAGTTAATTCCCGATATCGCATAATTGCTCCAACAAAAATAAGACAATTAAAATAAAATAAAATTGAAGTTTAAAATAGGAGGAGAGTTTTTTTTTTTTTTTTTAGTATCACTTGTGTATAAAAAGCTAAAAATAAGCATGTTATTTGTCTGACAGCTAATCTAACTGTATCTAAATCTAAATTAATCGGTTATTAATCATGGAGACAAAATTATCCTAGTAATGAACTTAATTTGGGTTACTTAATTACCTTTTAACCCTCTTTGGATCCACTATAGTATTGGTGTCTCCTGAAGCTTGAAAAGCAAACTTGTCGGAATCCGTCTCGGGAAGACAACCGCCGTCCTCCACCTCCCCCGGCTCATTCTTCAGCTGCTGCTGCTTCCGATAATCATGTTCTAGCTGTTCCGTCGCCGTTTTTTCCTCATTATCACTATTTTGATCGGACGGCGAAGACGGACCAGACGAAGACCTAGTCGACGGCAAATTCGCAGCGGAGACGTCGTCAGCGAACATAGAGCTGAGTTGCTCGTCGTCCAAACGGTCAAATCCGTTGTTGGAATTATTACGGCATTGTTCGATGAACGGAGCTTCAATGAAGGCAATCGGATCACTGGCGGACCGGCGGTGGGAGTTACGACGGGAGGAGGAGAAGTCGAGGAATTCGTCGACCCAGCTAGGTGGCTGAGCGGCGGAAGACGGCATTTGCATCATTTGGTATGGGAATGACGCCCAATTCTGGGGAATTGTGGGAGCTTTGGGGGGCAATTGTGCCATTTTTTGCATGGAGGAGGAAGTGGAACAATGTGTTTGATTTTGAATTGTGTTTTGGTGGGGGATCGGAAATGGAGGGTGTAGTATATTAAGTGGTTATGTTTTTGGAGGGAAAGGGGAGGAGAAGGGAGGATTGAGGGGGGTGGTGGGTCACATGGGGGGAATAGGACAGCTAGCAACAGGCTGTTGGGGGAGAGAGAGAGTGTGTGTCACAACGGTTTCAGTGGGGAAAGTGGTTTAATAACTGGCTGAATCAGCCCACCACGTGCCGATGCGACCCTCTCTCTCATCCTATCTACTCTTTCCGTCTCATTTTAAGAGTTAAAATATGGGTTATTTCAAGAATTAAAGAAAATATAATGTATTATGAGTGTTGATAGGTGGGTAGAAAAGAGAAAGTGGGGAAAATATAGAAATATGCCCCGTACATAGGTTAAGGATGCAGATGTACCCTTATACAAATTAATTGTCATATTAACCCTCGTACTTAAGGAAAATGTAAGGAAATTTGGACACCATTAACATTCCATCCAAAACATAACTGAAATGCTGAATCATCAGCTTATTTGGATTTTTGACAAGCACACGTGCAAAAATTTATGAAAGAATTGCTGACGTGGAAATTTTAGGGCATAAAATAGAGTATATTAAAATGAAGGGGTTAGAATGAAAATTGAAAACCCTAATCCTCTTTATCAGCAACCATTTCCAAAAAAATGAAACATTTTAATATATCTTCCCTCCTACCCCACTGTTAGGCCCAATTGGTAGGAAAATAGGCTAGAGGGGGGTGAATAGCCTTTTTAAAGAAACACTTTTAAATGCAAAGTCACTTATCAGTTTGCAAACTATTATCAGTAAGCGCAGCGGGTAAAATATGACTTAGTTTTAACTCACACAAAATCAGTGTATAAAGATTTTCAGAGCTTAGTTTAAACACAAAGTTGTTTCTAAAAGTTCAATGCAGTTTCAAGAGATTGGTCAATGGAAATTACAATGAATCAGTACGAACATATGCAATCTGCCGGTGATAGAATTCCAACCGGCAATGATAAGGTAAGCAACAGAGACACAAGGATTTGGAGAGGTTCACAGTGTAAATACTGCTACGTCCTCTACCAAGTTTGGTCAGAACTTGGATTTGGGTTAAGAGTACTATTAGATTTTTCTAGTCTATTACAAGCACGGCTTTGCCGGTATACAAAGACTAAGTTCTAGAAATTTCTGATGGATCGTAAAACAATTCTGACCAAGTGTATTTGAGCGGAAGTTCAAGAGAACTTATCTCACTCAGGTGGGTGTGTGAATAACTTAAACAACGTATTCCTTATATAATCTAGTTCGGGAATACTAACAATGTTGTTTGAGTTGTGCACAAGTGTATGTCCTATTAAATGATCTAATGATTATATGGACACGAATGTTTGAGTCTTTAATGAATACTCAAAAACATTCAACTCTCTTCAATGCTCTATTTTCACCAACCTTCTTCAATGCTCCAAGTCCACTATATATAAGAGGAGTAAATGTCTTGAGTCTTGTAGAAGAAGGCTTGCAATTTGAATATCCAGCTGGGTAGTTGAGGAGCATTAAATGCGGTATCTTTAGCATTAATGGCGAAGATATGTGGTACCCGCATGCTCGCAAAAAGTCTGATGGGTAAAGACCCCTTTGTCTCAACCGGTTACCTGCAAAAAGCAAGTAGAGACAGAGTATAGCTAAAAGTAGCTATGTGTCAGACGGCGCAGCAATCATTTCAGAGCAGGTAAACTACTTTTAGATAAAACAGTAAGAAAGGACAGGGACAATCAGCAAGGTTGACTTTAAGGTGAAACGATGTAACCTGACTGACAGTACAGACTGTCTTTCTATATCGGCAAGTTGAGAATGAAGTTGATCGGCAACTTGTTTTACTGGTCTGCTGATTCGCTTCCTCTTGCTGGTTTGCCTTGTTTGAAGAGTTGGAATACACCTGTGCTGGTCACCAAGAATCCTAAGAGTACCTTAAGGGTTCTAATAAAATTGGGGGATCCTAAGTGATAGCTATGATTGGGATTAAGCAATTCTATGTCCTAAACATATATTTGAACAACAATCTCCTCCTAATTGCTTAAGTCCAATCACCCTATCCAAGAACATCTATCTTAGCTTAGTAAAAGAATGTATAAGTAATGTCTATTTATTATCATTCCCTAAGCCAAGTCACACACTAGATGTCTTAAAGAGGAAAAAATACAAAATGATAAGAGTAAGAGAAAGAAAGGAAAAATGAGTTGCCGATGGCTTAAGATCAGCAGTGAGAATAATAATCTGCAAAACAAAGTTAGCATGAATAGCAGCAGATATTATAAGAGAATATAACATATAAAAATAAGCACACATAAAGCAGTAATGGTTAGAAAAGAAGTATTGGATAAATCGTTGAAGGTCTTCTGGATATCTATATCATTGGCTATATTGACTAGGAAACAGGAGGATCTTCTTGCTGGTCAATGGCCTTTGATGTAGAGTCGGTAAGCTTGGCTTTCTTCTTTGCTCTCTTCTCTTTCTTTTCAGCTTCTCTCTTCTTCCTTCTTTGAGTGCTCTCCAGCCTTTCAGTCAGCATTGCATTGTTGGCTTCCAGAGCAGCTATCTTCACTTGAGCATCAGCAAGAGCAGACTTAGCAGCAGATAAATCTTTTTCAGTCCTTTCTAGATCTCTGATCTGCAGCCTTTGGTCATCTACTAGTTGCTGTTGAATAGAGTGCATACTCCCCAAACTTTCTGAAAGGGCAATCAGCCTAGATTCTCTGTCCTCCAGCAGATCTTTCAAGTCTTGGATTCTCTTGCATTCCTCCTCCTGATTGGACTTAAGGATTTTGTCAGAAAGATCCTCATGAATACGGTTCAACTTATCACGGAGGAAGAGGCCAGTATCGCCCAGATCGGCACGAGTAACAGGCACTTGCATATTTTCAGTATCCCCTTCAAGGTAACTGAAGTATTCATACATACTATTCAGTACCACGGGTTTTGACAGTCCAAAGAAGAATGCATTAGGAAGGAAGGAATGAAGTCTTCATTGACAATATCAGCATCCTCTACAAGACCTTCAGGAGCAGGCACAGACAACTCGTCATCAGAAGATAGAACAATTAGTAACGAAGAAGCTGGCACAGGAGAGGGAGCAGCTGGCAGAGGCAAAGCTTGTCGAAGAAAAGAGGCATCAGCAGCATATCTGTCGGCAAGAAGGAATTCCGCAGGAACAGATGTGGAGGCAACAAGATCGGCAGAAGTTACATCAACACGGATGATCGGCAAAGGGAATGAAGGATGAATAATAACTGCACGTTCAACCGGCAGGTGGAACACACCATTGTCCTCCAGAGAAAGAAAGATAGCCAGGATAAAATTCAGATAAGCACGACCTTCAAGAATCATGGTCATTAACCCGGCATTCATCAGCCTTGAGGTATAAACCATATGATCGGCACGCTGTCTTGGATGGAACATCGGCAGAGTTAATGCAAGAGCAGCAGATTTTACCAAGAGCAAAAGACCTCGAGAATTAGTGGCTCGGTATTCAAGGATGTCATGGAGTTCATCATTTATCATCATGCATCTCATCATCAGTCCATTTGTGGCGATGCTGACTTCCTTAGGTGATGGACCAGGTAGATGAATTTTGCCGCCAATTTTGAGCTTACCAGGCAGGCAATGGAGCGGTTCAAACGCTGGTGGTCCTTTCACCTTGAGCTTGGAGACCCTGGGAGCTTTCCCTTTCCTTCTTTTGAACTCAGGTTTAATCCAGGGCAAGAAAGTAATCCGTTCACTGGTTGAGCCTGGAAGAAATGAGTGATTGGGGCCAAAATGATTTGGAATTGATTGGAGAGAATTTGCCGGCAGCTCTATATAATCATCATGATCTATTTCATCTGAGCTGTCATTCCCACCGGCAGCTGCAGTAACAGGAACAGTTGTGCTTCATCAGCAACAACTGGAGCAATGAAGGCCTCGGGAGCAGGAAGCAAAAGGGAAGGAAATAGGAGCAAATAAAGCATCCTGAAATTCCTCAAATTGTAACTCAGCAGCAATCAGAGCATCAAAGTTAGCATTAAGATCTTGATTGGCAATCTCTGTTCAGCACCTCCTCCCAACTCAACAATCTCTCTAACACCAGTAGGAGCTACCAGAATCACATCAGTAGAAGAGATAGGGGCCTTAATAATCTGAGTGTCGGCAGTTGGCTCAGATGGATGAGTGTCGGTAGTTGGCTCATCAGCATACACATCAGCAATAACCTCTTCATCAGCACAATCTCCTCCTGATATCAGCAAGCCACCAACTTCATCAGCAGATTGAGTTTCTTTAGTTTCCTCAATTAATGCAAGTTGGTCTTCTTTAACAATCAGAGGTTGAGTGTCTATAGTTTCCTCAACTTGATTCACAAGGGATTCATCAGCAGTGCTGGTTTCATCAGCAGGTTGAGTTTCTGAAGTTTTCTCAACAGTCTGTTCAACAGACTTATCAGCAGAGCCACGCTCAGAGCCATCACTGGCTAGAACTGAGTCAGCAAATGCTTCAGCAGAAGATATAGAAGTGGGGGCAGCAGCCGCATGAGCTTGATCAGAAGAGGGCTTTTTGAAGACAATACTTATCGGCATCTTATCATACTCACCGATAGAATCAGAAGAAGTAATTGTTTCACCAGCAGCTTTGTGAGAGCAAACAAAATCAGCAGTATCAACAGAACTGACTGGAGTTGGAATGGGTGAGAGTGCTGGTGAAGGAACTTGTTCAGGGATAGATGTAGATGCTGGTGTAGAAGCAGCTCTAGCCTTAATAAAGGCCTCTGAATCGTTCAGCAGATTCAGTGTAATCCTCTGCACATTCTTCACAAATTGAGTAGCTTGAGCACTCTTCTCCAGCCCTTCATTATCGTTGAAGTTCAGCAAATCATCCTCATCTTCTGGTCTTCCCAACTGATAAGGATCTTGTTCATCAAAGTTCATCAGCTGGTTGAAGACTGAGGCATAGGCGACCCATACGTCTTGCACCATCAGATCCTGTCTGATCCTTTCTTGAAATAGATAGACTTGATTCCAAGGAAGGGGTAGCAAATCAAAATACCTTCCAAAGTTTAATCTCAACTCACTTTCAGACAACCTTTGAAATTTCTGAACAGGCACAAACTTCTCTTTAAACATATCGGTGACTCTGTTCAGACTGGATGAATCAACATAATCAGCACGATTGCCAGGGGAACTGTCTCCTTCCTTTCCTCATGAAATTGAAGCAACCGGCGAACAAACGGATGGAGATGATCAATGGGGAATACCCAATTCTTTGATAAAACCTTATTGGTGAAGGACCAATGGTTTCTGAAGAATATATGAAATGTTGGGTTTCTGATTGGCTTGCATTTTCTGACGGAGGGTCCAGAGGCTACATCAGCAGCAGCATGGAGCTCAGGCAAGTATGGAAGATCTAGAATTCCCTTTTGAAGAGGGACTCTCACCCTTAAGTCAGAACCAATCATTCTTCTTCTCTCAGCCATTTCATCGGCAGCATCGGTTTCAGACTTGATAACCACAGAGGGAGCAGTAAGTGTTGCACCGGCAAGAAGAGATGGTGCAAACTTGATCTGCTTAGCTCTTGGATCAGTAGAAGGAATTTGAGAGGAAGGAACTTGAGCAACTGAAGGCTTTGACTTTGGAGCAGCAGGAAGATCATTAGTAGATACAACCTTTGACTTCTTGACTTGAGCTTTATCGGCAGCTTTGACTAGCCTTCTCTTCTTTGGAGCTGCTGGAGTAGAATCGGCAAGAATCCTGTCGGCAACTGGAGCAGGAGTAGAAACGTCGGCAGGGGCTACATCAGCAACCTTGACAACTTTCTTTGCCTTCTTCTTTTTAGGGGTACCAGCAGTAGGAACAACAATTGTGCTGGTAGGAGCCTTCTTGGAAATCCTATTCCAATCGGTAAGCTTAAATGATTTGAGTTTATCAAAGTCAAGACTAGGGGGTGCCGGTGAAGCCCTAACAATTGCTGAGTTGCGCCTCAAGATAGTGCTAATCAGCATGTAGTGGCATCCTTTACCGGGATGAGCTTTGTTCTTCTTTCTATCCTCCTTATACTTAACGGCAGCAATGGCGATGACCTAAACAGGTAGGCACACCAGTTGAACTCTTCTTGAAACACGATGGCTGCCATTGCTTCAAACTGTACGTCAGTAACATGGCTGTGAGAGCCAGATCTGCAAACCAAACATCTATCCACAATCTCTGCAAGGGCAAAGAATCTTCTTCTGTAGTGAGCTTTGAGATGGTTATCTCCACTGAGTCTGGGACCGGTTCCCCTCATAAGGGTCCATGCCTTGTCCAAAGTCTGTTCATCAGTAATGGAGTCAGCACCCTCATTCCCAAGCAGAGGGAATACTTCATGAATAGAAGAGGGAGTAACGGAGATAGGCACGCCGGCGACGGTTGAAGCGATGGAGACGAATACAGAGGAGTCATTGCGATCAGTGATGACGGAGGCATTTGAGAAGAACTCTTGAACTTGACCCAAAAATATAAAATCAATACCCGTTGGAGAGATGAAGGAGTCTAGAAGAGAACCAATCAGAAGATTCCTCAAGAATTCACCGTCAAGGGTGTCGTCGAAGAAGGTGGAGTCAACATAGCCTCCATAGATATCCTTTTCGTTGCTAGACATTTTCTGCAAAATCACTCAAAAGATCTCACAAGTTAGAATAAATTAGCTCAAAATAGATTGAAATGCAAGTGTAAAAACATCAAGTAGTTACCAGAAAATAGTGAGAATCTGGTTGAAGAACGTAAGAGAGAATGAAAGAAGATGAACAACACAAGCAGATGAGATGTCAAGAGAGAGTGAAGAGCGAAAAGACCAATAGGATTTTAAGTGAGGTTTATATATGTTATGGAAGAGAGAGAGAGAGAGAGAGAGAATAGAAAGGGTTTGCATGGGAGAAAGAGAAATAATGATGAGTTTAACTGTAGCAAATACCTCGGAGAACGTGCGCACACAATGCATTAAATGCACGAACCGGACGGTTTAATTTAGACGGTTAAACTTAGGAGAGAGAAAGGGTAGAAACGGCAACAATAAAGTTTAAGGTTACCTTTCTGATTTATCACAGAGAGTTGGGATAAATCCTTGACACGATTTGGGTAAGGCGGAGCACACACGTGTCAGAGAGGAGGTGTGACCGATTGTACCTTTGATTGACTAAGCTTACGTCATGTGTCAGAGAATCTTTATCCTTTTGAATTGAGATCTACCGATGAATTTTGAAGTTTGACAAATCGGCAAGACATGGTTCGGCAAGTTGTTGATCAGCAAGATATTACCGGCATGATGTTGTCAGCTATATTTTTTCGGCAATATAATTTGGTCGGCACGATTTTCACACTTGCTGATGAGATCGGCAAGACTAGCACAAATAGCAAAGTCAGCACAATTTTAACCATAATAATCAATCATACCTAGTTCACCTCTGAGGAATTCAAATCTTTTCTGATCTAAAGGTTTTGTCAGTATGTCTGCTCTTTGGTAGTCGGTATGAACTTTGAGCAGCACCACGTTTCCCTTTTCAACATGTTCCTTCAGAAAGTGATACTTGATGTCTATGTGCTTGGTTTTGGAATGCATGACTGGGTTGTTGGAAACTGAGATAGCAGATTGATTGTCACAATAGATGGGACAAACTTGAGATGGAACTTCATAGTCAACAAGCTGCTGCTTCATCCAAAGGATCTGTGAACAGCAACTGCCGGCAGCTATGTACTCAGCTTCAGTAGTAGAAGTGGAAATTGATGCTTGCTTCTTACAGGACCAAGACACCAATCTATCACCAAGAAATTGGCAAGTTCCACTAGTACTTTTTCTGGTCACCCTACAAGCTGCAAAGTCTGCATCTGAATAACCTATTAGATTAAAAGATGAATCTCTAGCATACCATAATCCAAGGTTAGCAGTGCCACATAGATATTTAATGATGCGTTTAACAGCTTGCAGATGGGATTCCCTAGGGTCAGCTTGAAACCTGGCACAAACACAAACAGCAAACATAATATCTGGTCTGCTGGCAGTAAGATAAAGGAGTGAGCCGATCATACCTCGGTAGAGTGTCATATCTACTTTCTTACCAGACTCATCCTTATCTAAGTGAATGTTAGTGCCCATAGGTGTGCTTTGAGAGTGAGCATTGTCAAAGCCAAACTTCTTGATTAATTCTTTTGCGTACTTGGCTTGACTGATGAAAATTCCCTCATTGGATTGCTTGACTTGAAGTCCAAGGAAATATGTTAGTTCACCCATCATGCTCATCTCGAACTTGCTCTGCATTAGCTTCTCAAATCTCTTGCAAAGTGATTCATTAGTGGAACCAAAAATAATGTCATCGACATATATTTGAACAAACAATGAATGACCCTTGTGCTTGGCAACAAATAAAGTAGTATCGATTTTACCTCGAGTGAAACCTAAGCCATCACTAAGTAAGAACTTAGAAAGGGTTTCATACCATGCCCTTGGAGCTTGCTTTAGGCCGTAGAGAGCTTTCTTCAATCGGTAGACATGATTAGGCTTCTTGGAGTCTTCAAAACCTGGTGGTTGTTCAACATACACAAGTTCTTGGAGTTCTCCATTTAGGAAGGCACTTTTCACGTCCATTTGATATAACTTGAATTCTTTGAAGGCAGCATAGGCTAGGAAAAGTCTTATAGCTTCCAATCTTGCAACAGGAGCGAATGTCTCATCGTAGTCAATTCCTTCTTCTTGTCGGTAGCCTTTAGCAACTAACCTTGCTTTGTTTCTAATAATATTCCCAGCTTCATCCAATTTATTCCTGTAGACCCATTTTGTACCGATCACTTGTTGAGATGATGGTCTTGGCACTAGTTCCCACACATTGCATCTTTCAAACTGATTTAGCTCCTCCTGCATAGCTTCCACCCAGCCAGGATCAGCAAGAGCTTCTTCAGTCTTCTTTGGTTCTATATTGGAAACCATAGCAGATGAGAAGAGACTCTCGGCGAATGCTCTACTAAGGTTTCTTGTCAATCTTGGTCCAAAGACATCACCAATCACATTTTCTAATGGATGATCACGAACTGTTCTAACTTCTCTCGGCACATCTTGTCTGACTGAATCTTGTTGGAGTGATTCTAGAGGAGGATCAAGATCAGCAGATGGAGAAGGAGAATTAGAGTTCTGGGTGTGAGGTGGATTAGATTGAGAGCTTGTTGGGAAGGGTCTTATAACAGAAATTGGTTGAGGGCTAGATCTGTCTTCAGGATGATCAGCAGAATTTGCATCGGCAAATGGATTATGAAAGTTATCGGTAAGATCATGTTCTGCCGATGATGGGAAATAGTGAGTATCTGCTGATTCTTCTACTGAAATGACTGGATCAGCAGCTGGTACTTGATCTGCAGGGTTAGAATTACTGGATTCACCTGTCTCATGAGCACTAGAAGCATTAGTACTATTTGGAGCCTTGTCAGACTCTAACAAATCAAATTCATCAAAGGTTACATGAACAGATTCAACAATTTTCAAAAGTTTCTTATTAAAAACTCGAAAGGCCTTACTGTGTTTAGCGTATCCAACAAAGATTCCTTCATCAGCTTTCTCATCAAATTTACCTCTGTGCTCTTTACCGTTGTAAAGCACGTAACATTTGCAGCCGAATATTTTGAAGAATCCAATGTTGGGAGTTCTGCCTCTCCAGAGTTCATAAGGAGTCTTGTTATGGAATTTGTTGATGAGAGATCTGTTCTGAGTGAAGCAGGCGGTATTGATGGCCTCAGCCCAAAAATATTTCGGCATCCTGGCTTCAGCAATCATGGTCTTACCAGCTTCAATGAGAGTTCTGTTCTTTCTCTCAACGACACCATTTTGTTTGGTGTACCGGCAGCTGAGAAGTTGTGGTCTATGCCATGATCATCACAGTACTGAGCAATACCATTGTTCTTGAATTCAGTGCCGTTGTCTGATCTCATGCTGATGATATCGCTTTCTTTCTGTGTCTGTAGTAGTCTGAATAACTTGGTAGCAACGACATATGTGTCATCTTTGTGACTGAAGGTTTCCACCCAAGTATATCTAGAGAAATCATCTACTACAACCAAGGTATATCTACTTCCCCCAATACTTGCTGTAGTTGTGGGGCCAAATAGATCCATATGTAGCATTTGGAGGCACTTAGATGTTGACATGCAGGGCTTGCTTCGGAAGGATGATTTATGTTGTTTTCCAAGCTGGCAGGCCTTGCATTTCTTTGCTTGATCAGCAGACACTTGTGGCAGACCGGTAACCAGATTTGAACCGGCAAGCTTTGATAGATATTTGAAGTTCAAGTGACTGAGTCTCTTGTGCCAAAGCCATGAGTTCTCACTGATGTTCTTAGCTACAAAACAAACATTAGCAACACCAGTAATAGCACTTAAGTCTACTGCATAAATGTTACCTTTTCTTTTGGCAGTGAGAAGAGTTTCATTGGAAGCAATGTCTTTCACATAGCAACTGGAAGTAGTAAATACACATTGCATTCCTTTATCACAGAATTGTGATATAGATAGAAGGTTGTGTTTCAGACCATCCACAAGAGAGACCTTCTGTACAGTAACTGCACCTCTCTTGATGGTACCTATACCGATGATTTTTCCTTTGGCATTATCACCGAAAACCACTGGGGGACCTGATGCTTCTGAGATATCGGCAAGTAGATCTGCAAATCCTGTCATGTGTCTTGAACAGCCACTATCTAGAATCCACAAATCCTTGCTTGCACCAGTTGAGGCCATGAAGCATTCCTGAAATAAAATGGTATGCTTATGGTCCCCCTTATTCTTGGGTCCGAGGGTTAGTTCCTCTTTGGCAACCACATCTGGCCACCACTTGAGGATGTAACCTCAGTGGGTCCAGATAGGTGCTTCAAGAGGCATTCATGAGCCTTGTGACCATAATCAGAACAATTTGAACATCTCACTTGATTGATAGGCTGTGGAGTCGGTAGTACGTCATTCTGTTTAGTCAGTGCATCGGCAGAACTAGGGAATTGAGCAGGCACAAACTTAGTAGGTTTAAAGGTGCTAGTGTTGCCTTTCTTTCCATTCTGTTTACCTTTGGCAGTTACCTTTTTAGGTACTTGTCCATCGGCAGCAGATGTGGTTAGACCGGCAGTACTAGCTCTGCTGATGTATTCACCAAGAATACCGTTATCGGCAGACTCAGTATCGGCAACCTTAACATATCTTTGTTTGTGCTTATCATTCCTTTTGTTCTGGTTTTTAGGATACTTCATTGCCACAGCACTGTATATTGGCTTAGCATCCTTATGCACTGAGTTAACAGGACTACATTCAACTTTCTCATCCTTTTTCTCGATCGCACAAGTTTCAGTAGAGCTACTGCTGCTGGAATCAAATCCTAACCCAGATTGGTCCTTATATGACATTTGGGTCTGTAGGATTGTTTCAACAGCAACTCTAGATTTTGTGTAAGAATCAACAATCCTTGAGAGATGATTGTTTCTTTTCACAAGATCTTCGATCTGAGCTATCAATACTGCTACTTGGCTTTTGAGATCCAGGTTTTCTTTCTTTAGAAGAACAGACTCAAGCTCATGTCCTTTGAGAACCTTAAGTTCAGACTCAAGCAAGTCATTCTCTGCAGAAATTCTATTGAAATCAGCAGCCATCACTTTATGAACGCTACTCAGCTTCTCATGATCAATAAAAAGTTCATCCATTGTCTCTACCATTTCAGCTTTGGATATTTCAGGAAAGGGATCAGCTAAAATTTTGGGGGCAGAGGGAATAGGTTTGGGAGAGAAGTCAGGTAGAGAAGAGATGGGTTTAGATAAGCTTTTGGCAATGCTGGGATGCTCGGTGAATGAGAATTTTCTGGTCATTGGTAAGGGTTTGGTTTGATGGTAGTGAATTGAATAGAGTTACATTGACCATAGAGAGAGGTTCCCACTTGGTGAACTCTGTATCCATTTGGGTTCTCTGCTTTGATACTAATCTCTTTGAAGTGTGGTCGAGGTCTTCCAGTAGCTTCTTCTCTGACTGGGGATCTTGTAGGAGATGGATCTCGGTAGACTGGAGTCGGCAATGTGGATGTATCGGCATCTTCCAAGTCTAGGGCGACAAAACTTACATCGGCATCTTCATCTTCATCGGCATCTTCATCTGAGTCAGTTTCACACCAAACCGGCAAGGCCTTTTCTGTGCTTTCATCGGCAACAAATCTTCGAGACTTGGGATGTCTCTTGTTGAATGACTTCCTCACATACTCATATTTTGGTTGAGGACATTTAGAAGCAAAGTGACCAGGTTTTCTGCAGTTGAAGCAAACAAGATCACCTTTGTTGTTCTTTCCGTCGGTAGCACTTGTTGATGGTTTGTTGTAACTTGCTGGTTTTTGAAAAGTTGGTGTGAATGATTTTGGTTGCTGGTAGTTTCCTTTCTGCATCCTTTTGAAGTCCTTAAACCTTTTGTAGTTCCTAGCGAAGGCGGCAAATTCGTCTTCTTCCATAGGCTGTTCTGAGGTAGTTGCAGGGGTTTTGGAGCTGCAGGGTATAGGATGGGGATCTATAGGAGGGAATTTGTTTGAAGGGAAGGATATCTGTGACTGAGCTGATAGAGACAAGTTTTGAATTTTTATCGAGAACGTTAAGTTTTTGCAGTTCTCTCTCATACAGAAATAGACTAGATACAAGATTCTGAATAGAAGTCTTGTTCAAGTCTCTCACTTCTCTAACAGCGGTGACCTTGGTATGATACTCATTTCCCAAGGAACTTAGAAAACGAATATTCAGGTCTTTCATAGTATAAATCTTTCCTAATGAAGCACATAAATTACTTACCTCGCAGAATCTGTCGTAGGCACTCCTTAGTGATTCACCATCTTGTTTCTTGAAGGATTCAAACTCAGCGATACAATCGTAGAGTCTGTTGTCCTTTACCTGCTCATCACCTTCAAAGTATGCAAGGAGCTTGTTCCAGCATTCTTGAGCCGTGGAGCACAAGTCAATGAGTTTATATTGCTTGTCGTCCAAACCACAAGAAATAATGTGGCATGCTTTTCCATCTAGGGCAGCTGAAAGTTTGTCGTCCTCAGTCCATTCCTCTCTTGGTTTCTCGACCAAGGTTTCTTCAATCTGAACATGGGTTTCTTGTTCAGTGTCACGATCAGCATGTTGTGTCAGCGGAGTGGAGGGAATAGGTCTATAGGTGGTTGAGACTTTTAAAGGAATGATTGGACCACCTTCTATGACCTTCATCAACCGATCATCGATTGAGTTCATATACTTTATCATACGAGATTTCCAGACACCAAACTCGTTGACATTTAACAACGGTATGGTGGTGATGTTAAATGACTGCATGATTTTTCCTGCCATGGTATCGGCAATACAAGCTGCAAAGCTTGGAAATTTCTTTCAAAATTCCAAGCTCTGATACCAATTGTTAGGCCCAATTGGTAGGAAAATAGGCTAGAGGGGGGGTGAATAGCCTTTTTAAAACTTTTACAAAGAAACACTTTTAAATGCAAAGTCACTTATCAGTTTGCAAACTATTATCAGTAAGCGCAGCGGGTAAAATATGACTTAGTTTTAACTCACACAAAATCAGTGTATAAAAGATTTTCAGAGCTTAGTTTCAAGAGATTGGTCAATGGAAATTACAATGAATCAGTACGAACATATGCAATCTGCCGGTGATAGAATTCCAACCGGCAATGATAAGGTAAGCAACAGAGACACAAGGATTTGGAGAGGTTCACAGTGTAAATACTGCTACGTCCTCTACCAAGTTTGGTCAGAACTTGGATTTGGGTTAAGAGTACTATTAGATTTTTCTAGTCTATTACAAGCACGGCTTTGCCGGTATACAAAGACTAAGTTCTAGAAATTTCTGATGGATCGTAAAACAATTCTGACCAAGTGTATTTGAGCGGCAAGTTCAAGAGAACTTATCTCACTCAGGTGGGTGTGTGAATAACTTAAACAACGTATTCCTTATATAATCTAGTTCGGGAATACTAACAATGTTGTTTGAGTTGGTGCACAAGTGTATGTCCTATTAAATGATCTAATGATTATATGGACACAGAATGTTTGAGTCTTTAATGAATACTCAAAAACATTCAACTCTCTTCAATGCTCTATTTTCACCAACCTTCTTCAATGCTCCAAGTCCACTATATATAAGAGGAGTAAATGTCTTGAGTCTTGTAGAAGAAGGCTTGCAATTTGAATATCCAGCTGGGTAGTTGAGGAGCATTAAATGCGGTATCTTTAGCATTAATGGCGAAGATATGTGGTACCCGCATGCTCGCAAAAGTCTGATGGGTAAAGACCCCTTTGTCTCAACCGGTTACCTGCAAAAAGCAAGTAGAGACAGAGTATAGCTAAAAGTAGCTATGTGTCAGACGGCGCAGCAATCATTTCAGAGCAGGTAAACTACTTTTAGATAAAACAGTAAGAAAGGACAGGGACAATCAGCAAGGTTGACTTTAAGGTGAAACGATGTAACCTGACTGACAGTACAGACTGTCTTTCTATATCGGCAAGTTGAGAATGAAGTTGATCGGCAACTTGTTTTACTGGTCTGCTGATTCGCTTCCTCTTGCTGGTTTGCCTTGTTTGAAGAGTTGGAATACACCTGTGCTGGTCACCAAGAATCCTAAGAGTACCTTAAGGGTTCTAATAAAATTGGGGGATCCTAAGTGATAGCTATGATTGGGATTAAGCAATTCTATGTCCTAAACATATATTTGAACAACACCCACCTCCATTATCATCAGCCATCCCCCTTCCTCTCTCCTCCGACCCACCACCCACTATCCACCACCGGTCGAAACCCTACAATCATCTTCCCGGCACCTCCTCCCCTCTTTTCCGATCTCCCCTTCTTCTGTTTTTCCTTAATGCTAGTCGAACATGCTCAATCCCGGCGAACTCCATAGATTCCAGGCAAGTCTTTATTATCCGGCGAACCCCATTTCCCCTTCCTTCTGTTTTTCCCCTTGCATCGCATCCCTAATCTTTGATTTCGCGTTAATCTCTCCTCCGACACCCACCAGCCCTGAAGTTTCTCTCCCTCCACAACCCTCTTCCTTCATCTCTAACCTTGTCTGTCCATCCGGCAATTTCCAGATCCTGATTTGGTTTTTATTGGAGCTTGAATGATAATTTCGAGAACTAATAGGTTGTGCAGAGTTTGAAATTGGGGGTTTTTTATTTTGAAATGGTGGTTTAAAAGTTTGTATAGTGGTGTAGATTTTAGTGGTGATGGTGGGTGATGGTGGTGTTGGTGTTGAAGATGATGAGGATGAGAATGATTAAGAAAATTTGGGATTTTTTAACAGAATTGCTAACTGAAGTGGGTAAGAATAGGTTATTTCATCAATTATTTAACATAAATGTTAACTATTTAAAGGATATTGACATTATGTATCAAAACGACGTAGTTTCGAGCCCCGTCATACTAAACAAATTCCACTTTGGGCAAAAAAATTTCCACGTAGTCAATTTTACTTGCCACCTAGGATGTCTACTCTGCAATTCTGTTTTGACAGAAAGATGACGGTGTCCAAATATCCACTCATTTTTCTTAAGTAAGGGGAATAATATGACAATTAACTTGTATAATGGCATATCTGCATCCTTGACTTAAGTACATGGGCATATTTCTATATTTTCCCAGAGAAAGTGTGGTAGAGAATAGTTAGTGGATAATTGTTGTGAGTATAACATGTAGGACTCACTTTCTATTTTAGGATTTTAACTCTTAAAATAGGACGGCTTTTTGAGAAATTTTTGACTCTCAAAATGGGAGAGAGAGAATATCTATCTACAGTTCCACACTAGTTGTGTTTTTTCCTCTCTCAAAAAAAAAAAAAAAAAAAAAAAAAAAAAACACTAGTTGCAAGTGTAACTCCCTCTTTCACTTTCAGAAAGTTTTTCATGTTTAATTTTTCGATCTTTTTAATATACTCCCTCAATCTCACTTTATTTGAAACTTAAGAGATAGACACAATAATTAAAAAAAAAAAAAGATAAGGAATATGTGTGGTAGAAAATGAAGAGAGAGAATAAGTGGGGTAAATAGTAGTGTTGGTTGACTAATTGAGTGTTGAAAAATGAAGAGAGATGAATTAATGGTGAGGTAGATTCAATATAAAATTATTAAAAATTAGCTATTTTTGAGACGTCTCAAGTGAGTTAAGGGTAAATTGTAGTGTTGGTTGAATAAAAGTTAGCTATTTTTTTGTCACGTCCTTATGTTAATAATAGGTAAGTTGTCAATTCTCTTACTTCTACCAAGTGTTCTAAAAGTCGCTCGCCTAAGCGGTAAATTATAAATATTATCTATAATAAATTTTAATAAAAAATCTAAAATTTATTATTGATACAATTCTATTACTTCTACGTGTTCTAAAAGTCGCTCGCCTAGGCCGTCTAGGCCCCGTCTAGGCGCTAGGCGTTCATAAACGCCTAGGTTCCGCCTAAGATATTATAACTATGTCTGAATTCTCGACCCTGCCTAGATCCCGTCTAGGTCCCGCCTACGCGCTAGGCCCAGCTACTACTAGTGACCGCCTAGCTTTTTTTTAAAACCTTACTTCTACCTACACTTTAATCTTGGGGTTCAAGTCTAAGATATTAGGTATTCAACTACACACGATTCGAGTTAAGATATAATTTAGATTGATATAACATGTAATTAATAATAAAAAAGTAAAACGGATATTATAAATCTTGCATATATCTCGTCAATTAATTTATCATGACTGAGACTCATCTGACTGTTTACAAAGTTCATATCCCAAATCTCTTCATACTTCAGAATTGACATTGTGATGTCTTATTATGTTACAAACAACATTTGAAGTCACATTTTACGCTATATTGAATTTGATAGTCGAAATGAATATAATATTAGTGGGTCTCATATATCATCAAAATAATCTTCATTGTACAATTCAAATTGAAAAACTATTACATGAACAACACATCCACGGGGCAACTTTTCCTCATTCAATATGACCTACATTCGATTAATACTGCAGAGAGGTATAGTTGATTACCGCAAGTATATATGATCCGATTTATTGAAATTACTCATTATATTCGAAAAGATGATTTCACTTTAATAAATTTAATAGAACTTTAACCAAAATTTATAATATTCATTTTCCAATAAATTTCAAATTCTTTTTATTGATAATAAAATTACTATCAAATAATATATTTTTTAATTCTATTAGTAATTTATTTTTTTATTTTTTTTTTAATTATTTTTTTTTTGTAAATGTACAGATGACTAAATGATCATCTTGAGAAAGTCTTGTTTCAAATTATATATTTAGGTGTGCATACATGTTGGTGTGGTTGTGACTTGTGAGGATGAATTAAGGGGTGGAAGCAAATAAAAAATAATAATCATAAGTGTGG
>JAOWBW010003072.1:0-41913 GCA_026119855.1 Campanula takesimana
GTTAAGAAGAAAGATGGGTCTTTGAGACTGTGCATCGACTACAGGAAGCTGAATCAGGTAACTGTAAAGAATAAATATCCTCTACCTCTCATTGATGACTTGTTTGATCAAACTCCAAGGGTCAGTCGTCTTTTCGAAGCTTGACTTGAGGAGTGGGTACCATCAGTTAAAGATCCGTTCTGAGGATATTTCTAAGACTGCTTTCCGTAGTAGGTATGGTCATTACGAGTTTCTTGTTATGCCTTTCGGGTTGACTAATGCTCCGGCTGTTTCATGGATATGATGAATCGGGTTTTCAAGCCTTATCTTGACACCTTCGTGGTGTATTTATTGACGATATTCTTGTGTATTCCAAGTCTAAGGAGGAGCACGAGCAACACTTGCGAATGGTTCTATCTGTTCTCCGTGAGAAGCAACTGTTTGCGAAATTCAGTAAGTGTGCTTTTGGCTCGAAGAAGTGTCTTTCTGGGGCACGTGGTTTCCAATAGAGGAATATCCGTAGATCCTTCCAAGATTGAAAGCTATTGTGAATTGGAAGAGGCCTGAATCAGTTACGGAGATTCGAAGTTTCTTGGGTCTAGCCGGGTATTAAGAAGATTTATCGAGGGGTTTTCTAAATTGCTACTCCGTTGACTCAGTTGACTCGAAAGAATGTACCGTATGTGTGGGATGGCAAGTGTCAAGTTAGCTTTGAAGAGTTGAAGAAGAGGTTGACTACAGCTCTATCCTGCGCTTCTCTAATGGCAATGATGATTGGTAATTTATAGCGATGCTTCTAAAGAAGGCCGGGTGTGTGTTAATGCAAAATGGAAGAGTGATTGCGTATGCTTCAAGAAAGTTGACTCCGAGTGAGCAGAATTATCCTACCCATGACATGGAGTTAGCTGCGATTGTTTTTGCGTTGCACAAGTGGAAACACTATCTGTACGGAGCCAAATTTGAGATATTACCGATCATCAAAGTTTGAAGTACCTTTTCTCCCAAAAAGAGTTGAATAACAGGCAAAGAATATGGATGGAGCTATTGAAGGATTATGATTGCACTATATCGTATCACCCGGGTAAAGCAAATGTGGTAGCTGATGCCATTAGCCGGAAATCTTTTATGGCTTCATTGATGGTGCGTGAATGGAAGATGTTAGAGGAGGATGCTCGAGATTGGGAGCCTTGTGAGTCAAAGCATGGGGCTATTTTTGCGAGTATTCAAGTATTACCAGTTTTGATTCAAACAATAAAGAAAGCTCAGAAGGTGATGATCCGGAGTGGTGAAAATAGCGGATAAAATCGAAGATGGTAAATTTGAGGATTTCTCTCTTAATTCCGAAGGAGTGTAACTTTCAGAGGTCGGTTATGTGTGCCTTGCGTGGATGAGATTAAACGCCAAGTTCTTGATGAGGGGCCACAAGTCGAGGTATACTATTCATCCAGGAGCACAAAAATGTATCAGAATTTGAAGCAACACTTTTGGTGGAATAATATGAAGAGAGAGATAGCGGATTATGTATCTAAATGTTTGACATGTCAACAAGTGAAAGCTGAACATCAAAGGCCTGCGGGTTACTTCAACCGTTAGAGATTCCGGAATGGAAGTGGGAACATGTTACTATGGATTTCGTGACGGGATTACCTCGCACTCGAAGAAGGTTTGACGCAGTTTGGGTGATCGTGGATAGATTGACCAAGTCTTCTCATTTTCTACCTATTGAGATTAGTTACTCGATGGAAAGGCTTGCAACTTATATATAAATGAGATTGTGAGATTGCATGGTGTCCCGGTGAGAGTATTGTGTCTGACCGTGACCCTAGATTTACATCTCGGTTTTGGCAAGCGTTTCAGAAGGCTTTGGGTTCAGAGTTGAAGTTCAGTACAGCTTTTCATCCCCAGACAGATGGGCAGTCAGAGAGGACTATTCAGATTCTCGAGGATATGTTGCGAGCTTGCTCAGTTGATTTTTCAGATTCTTGGGATTCTCATTTACCTCTCGTAGAATTTGCCTATAACAACAGTTTTCAGTCAAGTATTGGGATGGCCCCGTATGAAGCTTTGTATGGGAGGAAATGTCGGTCTCCAATTTGTTGATGAAGTGGGAGAAGCAAAAATTGGGGGTATTGATATGGTGAACAAGTCAGTTGAGGAAGTTAACTTATTCGGGATCGTTTGAGTACGGCTTCAGAGTAGACAGAAAAGCTATGCCGATCATCGGAGGCGAGATCTTGAGTTTCATTCGGTGACTTTGTATTTTTGAAGGTTTCACCTAAAGTGGGAATTCGAAGGTACGGGAAGAAAGGCAAGCTGGCACCGAGGTACATTGGCCCATTCGAGATTTTGAGTAGAGTTGGTGATAGGGCGTATCGTCTTGCGTTACCTCATTCTCTTGACAAAATCCATAATGTTTTTCATGTCTCGATGCTTAGGAAGTATGTGTATGATCCTTCTCATGTCTTGTCCGAGGTTCCCGAGGATATTGAACCGAGTATGTCTTACGAGGAGCACCCGGTCCAAGTTATTGATTCAAAAGTTCAAGAGTTGCGAACTAGAGTATTCCCTTGTTCGAGTTGTGTGGAGAAATCATAATGTGGAAGAGTCGACTTGGGAGCTTCGGAGGAGATCGAGAGGAAGTACCCTGGTTGTTTGAGGGTTGAGGTAAGCAATCCAAAAATTCGGGTCGAATTTTCTTAAAAGGGGAGTGAGTGTAACGACCCCGAAATCCGTTATTATTTTAATATTTATTTTATATTTTTGGTATTTTTTATTAAAATTATGTGTGCATTTTATGTGTTGCATCATCTTTTATGAATTTCACATTCTATTTGACTATTTGTGTAATTAAAATGTATAGTAGTAAAATTGATTGGGGAATTTAGTAGTGTTAAGGAAACTATAGGGGTTTTAGTGAAAATTTAGTAGAGGGCCTAGTTGTTAAAAAGAGAACTCTAGTGATTGAATTGAAGAAACTTATTAAAACTTCTTCCTAATACCCTTCTTCCTCCCCTCTCCTGGTATACCTCACACACCAATTTTCTTAAGGTTGTTTCCTCCATTGAAGAAGAAGAAGAAGATGCTAGGTAGGGTTCTTCATTTTTATTTTCCCTATTTTAATTTATACTCCATTTCCAAATCTAAAAATATATAAAGTTCAGGGTGTTGATTAGATCATATCTACCGATCCATCTTATTTTTCTTGACATCTTTTCCGGAAAATAGGTAAGTTACAATCCCCCTTTAAATGTTAAATTGGTCATAAACATGTTTATATGCTTTATATGTTATAAAATGATGTTTTAGTATACTTTTAATATACTTGTAAATTTGGGACAGAGGAGTAGTAAAAACTTGTACATAGCTTGTTAGTATTAGGAAGGGTATAGAATTGGTGTTGTATGGTGCTTGGGCTGAATTTGTAGCCTTGGTAAGGGTTGAAATGTTGAGGGTTGATAAGGTTAGTGTTTTGGGTGGTAAGATGAAGGGAGTATTTTGTTTTCAGCCAAAATGAGATTCTGGGCTGATTACACGACTCGTGTAGGGGTACACGAGTAGTGTAAGGAGAGATTCTGAAGGGGGTTTTTTCTACACGAGTCGTGTACTGTTACACGACTTGTGTAAAAGTTCTTACACGAGTCGTGTAGTGGTACACGAGTCGTGTAAGGGCCCAAAGTCTGAACTTGTGTATTTTTACGTAAAATCTTCCGGAGGTCATAACTTCTTCATCCGGACTCCGTTTTAGTCGTGTAAACTATCGTTGGAAAGCTCTTCTCGAGTACTACACGATGGGTTGGTTATTGAGTGGGGTTTGATTTTTATAGCACGTAAATCCAGTAGGTGATTAGTACCAAAATGAGTATCCATGGTTCTTATAGTAGAGTTGGTCTTTTGTGATCAAGTTTGGATTAATGTGATGGTTTGGATGGTTGTGTGATGACTTAATGTCAATATGTTGCATACTATTATGAAAACGTGTTTACTTCTCTAATATGAGCTTGTGTGGTTCCCTACTTTAGAATCATACCCCGTTTGTGTTTTAAGCAAGTTTTCTTTGCTTCGGTTGTGTCTAAAGTCCAGCTGGTACTTTTGTGTGTGTTGGGCAGTGATAGGGATTATAATGGTCTCCCGAGCCAAGTACATTATAAGGCTCCTATCATTGGTTTCCCATTTTTAACCCCCTCCTTAGGCCAAAGGTTGGGCACTTTGGGTTATGACTTTGTGTCATTTTCCCCCCGTTGTTGTCGTTGTTGTTTGGTTCCGAACCCGTTTCAGCTCTTCGATGCTGCTCAGTTGATGCCTCTCAGATGGCTATCGTTTGGTTTGAGAACCTTGGCTCAGTATCCACGTATGAGTGTTTTTCCGCTTTATGTGTTGTATGATGAGTTGGTCGTTATTTCCAACCGGTATGGGGACGGTTGGCGATAGGGAGCCTCTCATGTTATGTGCTATGTGCTATATGATCATTTGTGCATTATTCCTTTATGTTATCATATGAGCATGTAATGTAGTTGCATTTTAGTACTTACTGAGATTTATTCTCACCCTTATTTGTTTACTGTTTTAGATAAGAAGGAGCCCAGGGGATAGTTCACACACACAGGGAGGACGTCGAGGAGATCTTGGGTAAGATATTTTGGGAAAGTTTGTGTAAGTAAAGGATACATTATGTAAATGTAATACCTTTTTGGGTAGTGTACCGTGACTTGGTTTGTATCAACTCTTTTGGTAGATGTTCGTGTTGTAAATAAGTAAGTAAGTGAAGTGTGTAGCCAAGTGGCTTTAGAACTTGTTTGTGAAAGTTGTTTTGTGACTAGTAGTCACGTTTAGTAAATTTGTTTGTTATGTAAGACCTTTTTATGAAAGTATATTTCGAAAAATTTTCTAAAAATGTTTTATGACGTCTTCCGTGCGTGTTCCCGGACGTGGGGCCAAGTAGGACCACGGGTCGGGGCGCGACAGGTATTTCCAAGTGGAGAGAACTGGAAGAAGCCAGGATCCAAGGATGATGACATCATCGGAGAAGTCGTCACCAAAGGAGATGACGGGATACCACCATCAGTTGAAGAAGCCATCGGGATCCATTCATTGAACACAAGAGGACTACCCCTAGTACTGAAGTCAAGAACCCTGGGACGAATTGGTGATACGGAGTCCACCCTCTCGCTCAAGGCCTTCTGTTCTTTCTGCATATTCACTAGGGTGTCGAATATCAAGGAACTGCTGCTCTGCTGCTTGTGTAACTGACTTCTCATTTGGATGAGAATACTCTTGAGCTCGGGGTTAGAAGCTAGAGGTGACAGTTTCTTGCCAGTTCCAACAGGTGGTGGCGGCGATAGAGTTCCAGAGTGGCTGCTTGTCGTCTTGTTGGGACTGTTGCCTCCTATCGATAAGTTCAAGCCAGCCGTTAAGGTAGGAGCCTTGCTGGTGCCGGAAGTCATGGGTTGAGTAGACATAGTGATTTGAAGGAGATTCAAACAATTAAAAAACCAAAGGCCCCTAGGTGGGCGCCAAATTGTTTTGGTGAAAAAACAATAGGAATTGAATTAACTAAAAAGTGTTTAGATTTCGGATTGAAAGGAGGGCACAATGGAATATAATCAACAAAGTTACCCGTCTAGATTTGGGGGAGTTGAGGCGTCGAGAAGAATCATAGAAAAAGAGTAAAAACTGCGAAATGAAAAAAAGTTACATTTCTCTTTGTATTAAGTGATCCATAATCCAAAGACATTATTCAGCTGGAAAGGGGGTCCTCATATAAAATTTTTACACTCGAAGATGCTCGGGGAAACCCCAATAATTCTCTTGAAATCTTAAAACCATCGCTAGCACTCATCCCATTACTCTGTTGAATGATCATCCTCTTTAGGCATGTAGAGCGGGAGAGTAGAATCTTCATTAAAAAAAGTTCAGGCTTGAGGCCATTCATAAATTTTACGCCCACCTTTTGAATCTTGTCCAAGCTCAAATCCATGCAGTTGAATGACTCCAAATATTCTGTAACCGGTTCTAAAGCATTGTTCGCTGATGGAGCAATCTACAAAAAGGTAAAACTTAAAATCCTTAATGGGAATAGTATTATGAGTAATTTAATTACCCGTGCCTCCAAATAGTTGAAGGGAAGAATAACAAAACTTACCCTTAAATCAAGAAATATCAAATTGGGGCAATTTTGAAGCAACAAAGCGCAGATGAAATCTGATCTAGATCATCAAATCTGATATCGCATAACATAACTTTTGTTAAGAATGGACTAGACGCACATTGAAGCTTTGGTGTTGCATTCCCTGCAGTTAGGTACTTCAAAGAGAAGCATCAAAACATAAAGAAAATGTTAGAGTCAGTAAAAGGAAACATATACGACCAACTTCTATATATTACTCCCTCCGTCCCTAAGTGAATGTCCGAATTTCATTCTGTGGGACATTTGCCAAAATGCTAAAAGGTTGAACTCAAACACTTTTTGTAACATAACTACATCAATAATGAGAGTACGAAAATTTACCTTAAGAGAAAATCTGTCCACCAGAGCGCTTCGATTTTGGGGAGATCTCTAAGAAACGTTAATATATTGACAGTCTGCTCAACATTTTTCACTTCCATCCCCAAGTCTATCTGCACAAGCGTGAGTTGTTTGTTGCTTGCAACCCATTCCCAATCAACTATATTGCTGTTGGTCATACAAAAGTGTTCGAGTGTTGGAGCATTGATGCTTCTAATATTTTTCTATGCCAGTGCATAAAAAGATTTTCAACCACTTCAGCAATGGCGTATTTTGTAATAATGTTGCAAACATGCCGTCAGAAAACGAAACTTCGACTAGGTCAAGGTGAATGAGATAAGGGAAGCCTTTGAATTCATGTGGTGGCTTCATAATGCAATACCATACCTTCAACTCTATCAATGAACGACACGTGAAGATACAAGAAGGCAGGATATACGATGTGCGATTAATATTAAAAATTTCAAGTTTTTCGATTCCATTTCTTGACAGGAATAACATCCATTGGTCAATCTCCAGGCTTAGATCATAAGGAATGTTTGGAATGTGGAGAAAGAACTTAGTAACGGGGCCATTGTGAACTAACAACACTTTGTTGATCGCTTTTGGAAATTCATATTGGATGAATTGTTTGTAATTTCTTTCAATTTCTTTAAAGAAATGCTCGTCAAACACAAGTTGGGGGGATGATGCCCAAATATAACGCCACTTTCTTGACATAATGCTAGTTCTAACGATTTCACGGATGGACATCCGCTCGGAAATACAGTCCATAATATCTATCGGGAGCTCCCTGATTAAATCGCTCTTTTTTTCTGATGGAGCCATAGATTTTCTGAAAAAAATAACAATGTTCTAACAATCAGAGACAATGGGTAATAGAAACCTTTATAAAAAAAAAAAAAATTGCTCAAACAATAGGAAAGAGTAGGATAATAAGAGGTGAAATACGTAGACTGAGAAATACCGTTAACGCTCTGCTTTCTTTGGAGTCGTCAATTACAGATCGCGGCGATTAGCGTCTTCAATTACAGTCGTTTGACATGTACGTGCTGCTTTTCTGAGCTAGGGTTTTTTTTGCCAAAATTGCTCAAACAATAGGGTTTTTTGAAACAGTCTCACGGATTCACACGTGAAACGTGTCTCGTTGATAGAGTAAATGATTTGTCCCTTATAGCTAGCTGGGGCGGGGCAAGCCCATTTTCTCTCTCGACAAAGTCTCATATACACTCGTTGCACCATGTGCAACGGGCCAAACCCATGGGCTTCACCACCCGACCCGCCCAGCCCAGCCCAGCCTCTCACACCCTCTCAGATCGCGACACGTGGCAAGCCTAAAAAAAAGGGGCAACTCCCATTTAGTCCCTCATTAGAATCTAAATTACCACCTAGTCCAAGGTATTTTCAATATTACCACCTAGTCCAAGGGATATTAAAAGGGCATGAATGCCCTTACTAAATGACTGGAAAATTACATGATTACCCCTCCCTCCTCAACCTTTCACCTTCTCACCGGTCAACAACTTTGACCGACCGGCCACCACCACCTCCGGCAACCTTTTTCCGGCTACCTTTTTCCGGCAACTTTTCGGGAAGTATTTTCCGGCCACCATTTTCCGGCGACCATTTCCGGCCACCTTTTTCCGGCAATATTTTCCGGCGACCATTTCCGGCCACCGTCTCCGGCGGCCTTTTCCGGCAAAATTTTCCGGCCACCATTTTCCGGCCACCATTTCCGGCGACCACCTCCGGCCACCATTTTCCGGCAACCACCTCCGTCCACCGTTTTCCGGTGACCACCTCCGACCACCATTTTCCGGCGACCATATTCCGGCCACCATTTCCGGCGACCACCTCCGGCCAACATTTTCCGGCCACCATTTCCGGCGACCAAACAACTGTGAACTAATCAGTAAGTTCACAGTTGTCAACAAAACTACTAAGAACACAATCGAATCCGGCGACCACCAACTCCAGCGACCAAACAACTGTGAACTAATCAGTAAGTTCACAGTTGTTTAAGAACAAGTTCACAATTGTTCTAAAACAAGTTTACTGTTATTCCAAAAACAAATTCAAACATTAAAAAAAAAAAAAAACTATTTTTTTTCAAGAACAAGTTCATAGTTGTAAGTTCGCAATTGTAAGTTTGCAATTGTAAGTTCGCAATTATTTCAAAAACAAGTTTGCAATTGTAAGTTCGCACTTGTTCCAAGAACAAATTCACATTTATAAAAAAAAATTACTATTTGTTTAAAAGAAAAAAGTTCACAATTGTAAGTTCGCAATTGTAAGTTCGCACTTGTTCCAAGAACAAGTTTGCACTTGTTCCAAAAACAAGTTCGCAATTGTTCCAAGAACAAGTTCGCAATTGTTTCGATAACAAGTTCGCACTTGTTCCAAAATCAAGTTCGCAATTGTAAGTTCGCAATTGTTTCTATAACAAGTTCGCACTTGTTCCAAAAACAAGTTCACAATTGTAAGTTCGCACTTGTTCTAACAAGTTCACAGTTGTAAGTTCACAATTGTAAGTTCGCAAATGTAAGCTCGCAATTGTAAGTTCGCATTGTTCCAATAACAAGTTCACACTTTTTCCAAAAACAAGTTCGCACTTGTTCCAAGAACAGCTTCACAGATGTTCTAACAACAAGTTCACAGTTGTTCCCAAAACAACTTCTTTTTTTTCAAAAAAAATTGCAGAATAGTGAATATTCCTAATACTATTACATGTTAATATCTTTTGAGTTGTGTAAAAGTAATCAATCAGCTATTTTTGAACTAATTAATGTAGAATATCATTAAATGACAATCATTATTCCCAATACTATTACAGTTAAAAAAAAAAAAAAAAACAACAACAACAACAACAAGATCCATACCCAAATTCCTTCTTCCATTCCCTTTTATAGACACATCCAACCTCTGCCATGCTCAACCATCACCATTCACCACCACTTCCCATCCCCAACATAACCATAAGAATCAAATTTAATTTTACAATATATCAAACTTGTCCAAAGTCATTTAATCAAAAGAATAGCCAAATTTGAAATTCAACACTTTACAAATACCAGAAACCTTAACAATACAATCAACAAATTCACAGTTGTACTCTCATTTCCCAAACAACAACAACAACAACAAAAAAAAAAAAAAAAAAAACACAACAAACAACAAACAAACCGACTTTGAGGGAAGTCGCCGGAGCTAGCGGTGACCGAAGAAAGAGTGGGGGAGGGGTGACGGTGACAGAGAAGGAGTTGCAGGTTCGCCATTGAGAGAGAGAGAGAGAGAGAGAGAGAGAGAGAGAGAGAGAGGTGAGGGCTAGATCTGTAATTGCCGGAGGTGGGGAGGGGTGAACGGAGATGGTGTAGGGGTGGCCGGTGACGGAGAGGAGCTGCAGGGTCGCCGGGGTTAGGGGAGGGATGGGGTCGCCGGAGTTGGCCAGCGATGGTGAGATGGCTGGGCGATTTGGTTGAATCTGAACAGTTGGCCGGCTGGAGCTTGTTGGGTTGAGAGGGTGAGGGACGCATTTGGGTCGGGGAGGGAGGGTCGCCGAGGTTAGGTAGAATGTCGCCGGAGATAGGGGTAGCGATTTTTTTGGGTTTTTTCCAGTTCGGCCGTCGGCCATATCTATGGAACCGGACATATTTGGAAGATCCCAACGGTGGAAAGTAGCGTTTAGGTGTTACGAACTCCCTACAGAAATTTGAAGACGATCCAACGGTTCAATCATCGGAATCGTCATTTTCTGGACGGTCCTGGGAGTGTGCAGATTTTCGAATTTGATTCGGCCGCCGGCCATATCTCCGGCGTCGGGAATTATTTTGACGATCCCAACGGTGAAAAGGTGCGGATTGGTGATGCGCAAGTGATCCAAAAATTTGAAGACGATCCAACGGTTAAATCATCGGGAATCGCGTTTTTACAGTCCGAATTCTGGAGGTGCAGTTTTTTGTTTTTTATTCGGATTTTGGCATCTTGGCCGGAATTTTTCGACGGTTGTTGGCTCATGGTTGTCGCCTAGAACTCCTCTAGGTTCAGCCATGGCTAAGGAGGGCGTTGGTACTGGGAGAAGGTCGCCGGAGATAGGGGAGATGAGGGGTCGCCGAAGGTGGGGGATGGAGGAGAGTGAAAACGCAGTGTGATGGTCGCCGGGGTTCGGAAATCAAGGGGAAAGGTCACCGGAGGTGAAGAGGAAGGGTCGCCGGCGATGGGGAAGGGAAAGGTCGCCGGAGGTGGCCGGATGGGGTCGCCGGAGGTGGGGATGGAGAAGAGAGAGAAAAGCAGTGAAAGAAAGTAGAGAGAGAACGCAATTTGCGTCTGAATGTGAGGAGAGGAGAGAGGTTTCTGTTTTAATTGAAAAATAAGGGGTAGTTTCGGGATTCTATATATTTTAATGGACTAGATGGGAATATTCAAAATATGCGTGGACTACATGGTAATATTAAAAATGTGCGTGGACTAGGTGGTAATTTAGCTTAGAATGGGGGACCCTAAGGTAATTTTCTCTAAAAAAAAAGGAAAAAAACTTCATTAACTTTAAAATGCCATATCTTGAGATTTATAACTCAGAAAAAAATTTAAAAATATCGATGTGTTCGTCTCGACGACACGATTAAAACTACATAGGTCATGATATGGTTTGATTTTTTTAAAAAAATATATTTTTTTACACACAAAAAGTTTGAGCTGCTTGTCAGCTGAGATGTAACACTCTGTTCTAATAAAAGTAACAGTTTCATCAAGTAACACTTTTTACAGTCAAATGTAACATCAATTTTACAAGAAAATTTAAATTGTTTGATAGTTTTTGTGGTTAGAAAAAGTAATATTTGAAGTGTAACAAAGTGAATATATAATTATAATTTTCTATATAGATGAATCTGGCATTTTTATTTGGTAAATGTTACTTTTCTTTAAAAAAAGAGTAAAAATTCATATATATAATCGAGTTGCATTTCAATTGTTACTTTCTCGATAAAAAATTGTTACATTTCAGATATACTGTTACATTTTAGAATAAAACTGTTACAATTGAGAAAAAAAATGTTACTTTCATTTTTTTATAAAAATGCTACATTTGAAAGAAAAAAGTGTTACATTTCGTTATAATAAGTGTTACTCTTGTTGGGAGGAAAAAAAAAGTTTTGGGTGACAAAAAAAAGGAAAAAAAAAAGAGGCTCGCCAGGCGCCGTCGCACGGTGTGCGGCGGTTGCACAAGAGACCTCTTCTTCTCTCTCAAACAAGAACATGTCTCACATGTGACACCGTCTCGAGTAGGTCTTAGACTTAGGAAAAATTAGTTTTAAAACTCGATGTGATTTTTTTTTTTTTAAATAAGTGCAATTTTGCACGCAGTTGAATTTTTTAAAATAAATAAAACTTCACGCGATACCAGTGGTAGTATTTAAGAGTGTCAATTAATGTGTTTATAAGTGTCAGTTATAGTGTTAAAGACTAGTTATAATGTTAAAGACTGCCAGTTCATGTATCATTATGTGCTAGTGGAGTTGTTATAGGAGCATGAGTAATTATGTTTAAGAGTACCAAACATAGTGTTTACTAGTGTCAGTTAAAGTGTTTAAGAGTGTCAGTTATAATGTTTAAGAGTGTCGGTTCACGTATTACTGAGTGTCAGTGCATTTGTTTAAAAAGTGCTATTGATATTGTTTAAGAGTGTCAGTTGTTGTGTTTAAGAATACAATTTCATATGTTATTGAGCGTCAATGCATGTGTTTAGAGACTCCCAATGTATGTGTTAGTGTCAAAGTTTCAAATAATTAAATGAGTAACTGATTCTGGTTCTACTGGTCTGGTCCAGTCTAATCATTTGAAGTTTATTTATTTTCAGATAAACCAATACTTAGGAGGGAGAGAAGTGGCACGGTTGAAGAGTCGAAGACTAGGGTTTCACTCTTTGGGTAAACTGAAAAGAGGATATGAATTATGAAAAATAAAAGTTGAAAAGTGAAAATAACTTAATAAAGATTAGGAGTCTGGGACTTGAGTTTGGCGATTTGGGACCTTGAGGCTTGGGTTGGGTACAAAGTTTCAAATAATTAAATGAGTAATTTTTAATTAAGAAATTTAAATGGGTTTTTGAAAAATTATAATACAAAATTAAGTATACAATTTACTATATAATAATACATATAAAATAAATATATATAGTATATATATGCACAACTGGTCTGGTTTTAACGGAATTAATTTTATCAAGAACAAGGACCGAACCAATATACTGATTCTATAATATTTTGATCACCCCTATTGATAATAGTTATAATAACGTATCAATAACAAGTTGACAAATTCTTGAATACAACGCCGCACACCGTGCGGCAAGGTTTGCGGCTCCGCTACTTCTCGGCCAGTACTGCTATGCTACAGCCGACGGCCAGATCCAGTCCTCCCCTCTTCCCAGATCGTGCCACGTGTCCCCCTATAAAAAAACCCTCCAATAACTTTAAAATGCTATATCTTGAGATTTATAACTCAGAAAAAAAAATTAAAAATACCGTTGTGTTCGTCTCGACGAGACGAATAAAACTACATAGGTCATGATATGGTTTGATTTTTTTAAAAAAAATATATAATTTTTTACACATAAAAAGTTTGAGCTGCTCCTTCAGCTAAGATGTAACACTCTGTTATGATAAAAGTAACAAATTCATCTTCAAAATGTAACACGAAAACTGTTAAATGTAACAGCAGTTTTTTACAACAAAAAAATTGGGTTTGCATTCCAATTGTTACTTTCTCAATAAAATATTGTTACATTTCATATAAAATGTTACATTTAAGAATATAAACTGTTACAATTGAGAAAAAAAATTGTTACATTCATTTTTTATAAAATGTAACATTAGTTTTAGTTGTCAATCATATGTTAATTTTGGGTGAAAAAAAGTGTTACATTTGAAAAAAAATGAGTGTTACATTCCTTTATATAAAGTGTTACACTAATTTAGTTGTCAATCTTTAATTTATTGAAGCAAAATTGTGGTACATTTTTTGAAAAAAAAAGTGTTACATTTGAAGAAAAAAAGTGTTACATTTCGTTATAAGAAGTGTTACTTTTGTTAGGAGGAAAAAAAATTGGGATTGCAAAAAAAAAAAAAAAAGAAAAAAAAATGGCGGCTCGGCTCCTGGCGCCGTCGCACGCCGTGCGGCGGGCCGCACAGGAGAGTCGCTCTAACAAGTTTTAGATTTTAATGGGAATAGTTAAAAGTAACCTAAATTATTATTCAAATTTCATTAAACTAACGACCATGAAGAAAAAAAGACTTAACTTTCAAGATGTACAATTTTATAGCTAGAGTTTTGTAAGCTAAGCCAAATATCGTTAGATCAGCCTCAAAAGTCACAACCCATACCTAAAAGAGTAAAAGAATGACAGTACATCAGTAGACAAGACATCAACAACGAAACAATGCTCAAATGAGGATGAGTTGATAAAAGTTTAGCAAAAGAGAGGTAGCTAGTAACTGTCAAAATTCAAAACAACTTTACGAATATAGCAATAATTATTTATAAAATTTTCATGTAATGACTGTATTGTCCATAATGTTTGGTCAAAGTTTACTTGTTTTGACTATAAAAAATCAAATGAGACTTTTCTAAGAACAGGGTGGTAGTATAAATTAAAGATGCACAAATACCCCTACTACAGTTTATCAGAAAAGAACAATCCGCTTACTGGGGAAAAAAATTTATCTCGGGAGCACATGTATTTCTGCTCTTGAGGATGCTCGAGTAAACTGTAATAACTCTCTGAAAATCTTGACTCCATCACCGCTAGCACCATTTTCATTACTCTTACTCTGTTCAATTATCATTCGTTCTAGGCATGTAGAACGCGCAAGCAGAAGCTTTATGAAAAGTAGTTCAACCTTACGTCCCTTGAAAGATCTCATTTTCACAGTTCGAAGCTTGCCCAAGCTTAAGTCCATGCAGTTAGATGGATCCAAATACCCTCCAATTGGTTCTGGAACATCTTCTGTTGTTTTAGCAACCTATAGAAGAAGGGGGAAAATTTAAAGTTGATATTTGGAATAGCACCGGGAATACATTAATACATATCTCCAAATCTTTTGCCGAGTGTCAAATGTTCAAGGTTCACTATAGTTAAATAAAAGAATAATACTAGGGGCACAAAAAAGTCACAAAAACTTGCTCACAAAATCCTAGGTGTAACAATGTTATTGGTGTTTTTAATTAGAGTGTGGCGGGTCCATTTCGATGTAACCAATAAAATATCGTCACCTCATCTTGTGAGCAAGATTTTGTGACCTTATTTTGTGCCCCTAGCATTGCTCTAAATAAAAACTTTGGACTAACCAGATTAAAAAAAAAAAAAAAAAAAAAAAAAAAAAAAACTTACATCTAGTTCAAGAGTCTTAAATTAGGGCTACATTTGAGCAAGCACAATGCAGATGAAATATGGTCAGGATCATCAACTGTGAAATCACAGAGTCGAACCGTTCTCAAGAATGGAGCAGGTGCGTGCAGAAGCTTATGTGTCGCAAGACTTTCTGACGGATTCTGTGCAGGTATATACTTCAAAGAGCAGCATAAGAACATGAAAGGAAATATTAGTGCTATTAAAAGGAAACATGAGCCTCATATAAATTATTTTTGCATCCTCGTCAAATTTTCAATCTCAGATGTTTGAAGTCAATTTTGGATCACCATTTTTGGAAGAATAATTTTAAGAACCCAATTGTTCAACATATTAGTATAGTATTTCCAAATAGAAAAAAAAAAAAAAAAAGTTCTAGGATGCTAAGAAATTTATACCTTAAGTGAAATTCCGTTCAACCAAAGTGTCTTAACTCTGCAGTTATTCTTCAGAAACTTTATCATGTTGATGGTCGGGACGGCATTTTTCATTTCCTTGTGCAACATTAATTTAAGAGTTCTGAGTTGTTTGCTGCTCTTAAACCATCCCAAATCAAATTTATCATTGTCCACCATCGAAACGTGATCGAGTATCGGAGCATGGATCCTAATTTGTTCTAAGCCCGTACAATCCCTCATCTCCAAAGACCGCAAACCTGGGGCATTGTGCAATAGAGTTGCAGACGTGCTCGCAGAAAATGAAACCTTTGTCAGAGAAAGCTTAACAAGATAACAGAAGCCTCCAAATGCATGTGGTGACTTCAGTATACAATTATGGAGCCTCAACTTGATCAATGATGTGCACAAAAGGATACAAGAAGGCATGATATATGGTCTCGACTTTCGGCCCTCAAGCTCAACTTCTTTGATTCCGTTTCTTGACAAGTATAACATCCATTCATCAATCTCCGAGCTTATATCAATACCAAATTTCGGAACGTGAAGAAAGAATTTCAAAACGGGCCCGCTGTGAACAGACAATATATTATCCGTCGCTTTTGTAAAGTCCAATCGACTACATCTTCCATGTTTCTTACAAATTTCTTTGACGAAATTCTTATCAATTACAAGTTTTGGATACGAAGGCCAAACAGAACGCCAGTTCCTTGAAAGAATGACTGTTCTAGCTGCATCATGGACCGACATTCCTTAAAGATACAATCTATCACGTTTACTGGCAGCTCGCTGATTCTATCAGTCTTTTCATCGCCTAATATGTTTGCGGACTCCATCAATTTTCTGAAACTCCAATGAAATGAGTAAAAGATCAAGAAAAATATACTCCGCGCATTTATATATAATATATACATGTACATAAGCACACATGTAAATATGTATTGTAATAAGTTGACCAAAACTTAATGTTCCAATTCCAGTTTCCAGGCTCGAGTATTCGGGTATTTTTTTAATTTTTTTTACTAATGATAGATAAATTTCCAAGAGGCTACACAAATAGCATATAAATACGCTAGCACATGTTCTTAACAGTATTCGAATTTGTTACCTCCATATGTAAACTAATATCGGATATCATCAAAACTAAAGTTCTTTGGTTCCAGGCTTGAGTATTCAATAAAGAGTATGATGAAAAACTGATTACAGAAATTGGTAAATTGTCAGAGCAACATATAAGATTGTTGCCATACTCACCCGTAAAATTTCCTAATACACTCGTATATATGAAAAAAAAAAAAAATACAAAAATTGGTAATTTGTCAAATCAAAATAGTTTTAAGCATACCTTAGCGTTAAGATTTTCGGCGTCTTCAATTATACAATTAGCGTCCGCCCAGGTTTATCGATTCCTATAGTTCTTGGAGATTTGAGAGCTTAATTTCTGAGTTAGGGTTTTGTGGACGCTTAAGTTTTTATTTGGGATCCAGTGCCCTGGATTTACGAAATCCGTACCAAAAAAAGATATAGTTATATACAGGGAACTTAAATACAGGGAACTAATTAAATTACCAAAATACCCATATATATCTCGTGTGAAATCATACGAGATGCATCTCGTATAAGTTCACACGAGACATCTCGTATAAGTTCACACGAGATGTGTCTCGTGTGAACTTAGACGAGATACATCTCGTGTGATTTCACACGAGATGCATGAAGGGTCTCGTGTGATGCACATTAATTTTACTGGTGTAAATAACAACACCCAAAGTGCTCCTCTACCATTTTCTTTTGCAACCGATCTGCTACATACATATTACTTGACAATCGGTGCCAAAAATCCTCCAGCTTTGTCATAGTCTCCACTCTTTCTCTGCTCCGCCGTCCTCCGGCGGGTACAGGTAATACTTAGTTATTCTCTTTTTTCCGTTTATGCTCATCTCTCTCTGCTCTTCAGCTTGCAAGTCTTTCTCTGTATGATCCCTGAGTTCACTTGACCTAGAATCCTCACATCTATCTGATTCGCTTCATTACAATGAATTTCTCTGTCTGATTTGGTTTTTATTAGGAGAATTTATCTATAAGATCTGGTTTTCGTTACAGAGAATTTGTGTTTCAGCTATTTAGGGCATGAAATGATTCTGTTTTCCACTCGATCCAGGTTGTTCAATAAGCGATTATGTGATAATGCAAGAGGCCGAACACGTAACGAACAAGCTTGACTCAATAAGAAATATATAATGAACAACATGAAGGGTCTCGTGTGATTTCACACGATATTGTAAATGACATCTCGTGTATACTTACACGAGACGGGCAAGGGCAGCGTTGGAATATTTCATTCCCTGTATATAATTTTCTCTGTATTTAGTATTTACCCAAAAAAAATCAAAATACTGTATTGTAAATTTCATTAGAATTTTGTTTTAGGTCCTTAAGTTTAAGAATTTTCACATAAAGTTCACAATTACACTTATAGTCAAGTAATGTCCCAACCTTTGGTTGATGACTGAAATTTAGGTCAAATTGCAATTTGGTAACCTGAGTCTTACACACAGTTGCAATACCCTGACTATGTTTTAATATGTGTCAATTTGATTCATAAGTTTGTCATTTTGTTGCAATTAGGTAGAAAAACTAACAAATCGTTAACTTTTTGACAAAAAATGGGTACTTTAGTCATTTCGTCCCATTTTCTCAATTTATCTTCTTCCCCATCCCCAAATAGCCGAGCACCACCAGTTTGACCACCAATAACAGCCATATCTTCCACCATCACCACCCATCGCTGCCCTCTACAACCATGGCCTTCACGAGACCCGATCCGAACATTGCTACCAACACTAACCAGACCCGTCTATGTTTCTGAACTCAGAATCAAAACCGTGTGGACCCTTTCAATCTCTTTTCCTCCTTCAATTCCATCGCATTCAATCCACCCTTGCGCTCCGCCCACGCCATCACCATTGCCTTGTTCATCGAAATCGCAGCCAATCTAGCACCAGCAAGAAAAATCTTAGCCGCCCTTGTATCAATCGCCCTACAATTTTCAGTATTTGAGAAATCATCATTCACCTTCTTCAAACTGAAAATTGAGATATTAGGATTTATACAGGAAAATGTAAGTGGTTTTGGAAGGGGTTAGAGTAGGAAGGCAATTAGGGTTGGAGGACGATTCCACGGTGGCAGACGTGGTGAATAGTTGCGGCTCCTCAATGTCGCAGCCTTGCATTTAGAGAATGAGAGAAGATGATCTGGAGATGGGTTTTAGATGAGAGGACAGAAGACGGTCTGGAGATGGGAGAGAAGAAAATGATGAAAATGCCCTTTAAAAAAACCTGTGTTGTACATGTGCCTCATAAATCATCAAAAAAATTAACGATTTCGTTAGTTTTTGCACTTATTTGCAACAAAATTACAAACTTAGGAATCAGTTGCAATAAAATAACAAGCTTAGGAATCAGATTGGCACAAAACAAAACATAGCTAGGGTATTGCAACTGTGTGTAAAACTCAGGTTACCAAATTGCAATTTGCCCTAAAATCTAATGAAAGTCACCATACATATGCCAGTCGTATTAAAGGGTACAATTGTCATTTATGTAAATTTCATTAGAATATTATTTAATTTCATTAGAATTTTACTCCTTCCGTCCCCGACTAAGCTTCTTAGTTTTACTTTACACGGAGATTAAGAAAAAGTAAATGTTGTGAGTATGAAAAAGTAAGTAAGAGAAAGTATGAGAGATAAAGTGGGTAGGGAGTTTTGTTGTGAGAATGACAAGTGGGGTCCCATGATCCATTTTAGGTAATAAAGCAACTAAGAATCTTAGTCTGGGACAAACCAAAAAGGAAATTAAGAACTTTAGTCTGGGACAGAGGGAGTATTTAATTTCATTAAAATTTATTTTGTCTTTAGTTTAAATTTTCACATAATGCATTTTTTTTGGGGACAATTGCCTCCAACCACATAATGCATTCGGGGTTATTTCTCTCACTGGTTTTGTTACCCGTCAAGGTTTTAACGAGACAATGAGCGTTGATTGAAAAGATTGAGCGTTAAACTCTTTTTTATTCGAGATTATTTTCCTGTGCGACACAATTATCATCCAATAGGAATCCCCAAGGGGGATTAGGAGACTAAAAAAAAATTATGTTTTGTTCAGATGGAGCATTATGATGCTAAGGAATCGTGTACTCTTTTTTCCTTCTATCCCACGGGGTTTTTCTTTAGTAAAGTTTTAATGAGGCATGTTACTTATCAGCGAACATCCAAGGGGAGTGTTATACGGAGTATTAAACATCAATGCTAAATAAAATAAAAGGAAAGATGTTGAAATAGACTTTGTCTACGAAAATGATGATGTGAATCAAGATCCATCTACAAGTACACATGAATAAATCATATTCTCTCAAAACTAAGCATACCAACAAGATTTTCTATCAAACGGACATACATGAAAATTTACTTTTACTTCCATCAACATAAACACATATTGACAACATTTTTTAGCTAGAGTAAATAAATGACACAACTTCAGTAGATAATACATCAACAACGAAACATTTCTCAAACTACTTTATGAACATCACAAAGTGAGAATAAACGAAACATATTATTTAACTGCAACATTAGACCACATATATAATTTCTGCATTTGAGGATGCTCGGGGAAACCGTAATAATTTTGTGGAAACTATTAACCCATTGCTAGCATTACTAGCAGAATCCAGTTCAATGATCATTCTTTGTAGACATGTAGCACGCGAAAGTAGAAGTTTAATGAAAAGTAGTTCAGCTTTGAGGCCGTGCATATATCTTATTTTCACCGTTTGAAGCTTATTCAGGTTCATGTCCGTGCAGTTGGTTGGCTCCAAGTATGTTGTAACTAGTTCCGTAATGTTGTCCTTTGATTCAACAAGCTACACAAATGGCAAAACATGAAGTCAATATTTGGAATAGTATCAGGAATAAATTAATTACACATGTTTGAAAAGATAACTTACAATCACTTCAAGATTTATCAAGTTGGGGCAACTTTTGAGCAAGCAAAGTGAGGATGAAAGCTGATCAAGATCACCAACTTCAAAAGTAGATAATCTAAGCTCTGTTAAGAGTGGAACAAGGGAACATAGAAGACTGTCCGATCGATTCGCTGCTGCTAGGTACTTCAAAGAGCAGCATAAAAACATAAAAGAAAATATTAGGCATCTGAATCATCAGCTTTAAATGTTTCTTCTTAGATTTTGGATTCACATTTTGGACTTTCTTCAAGAAAGAAAGAACCATTAAAATAGTAGTACTCCCAAATACTCCCTCCGTCCCAAAGAGATCTTCGCGTTTGACTATTCAAACTTTTTAAGGATATGCACACTTGCTTCACTAGCCATGTCTTGTGTATGCACTTTTAAGCTTAAAATGTAGAAATGTGAAGAACTTATTGGGACAATGAGAAATGACAAATAAGATCATTTTGGGACGGAGGGAGTAGAAAACTTCATTCGAGGATGCTAAAATAAATTTTACCTTGAGTGAAAATCCATCAAACCAGAGCCTCCGAACTTTGGGGAAATTCTTAAGAAATTGTATCATATTGATGGTGTGGTCGACATTTTTCACTTCCATCCTCAACTCTATCTGCAAACATGTGAGTTGTTTGTTGCTTGCAACCCAAAACCAATCAACTTCACCACTTTCGACTAAACTAAATAAATGGAGTTTTGGAGCATAGATGCTTCTATGTACTATGCCAGTACAATTAAAGATTATCAACGTCTCCAGCAGTGGGGCATTTAGTATTAAGGTTTCCGAAATGCTGGCAGAAAAGCTAACTTTTACTAGCTTAATGTTAATGAGATAACGGAAGCCTTCAAATTCATATGGTGGCTTCAATATGCAATTTCGTACCTTCAAATCTATCAATGAAGTGCATGAATAGATACAAGAAGGCAGCATATAAGGTTGGGAATTTGCATTCGAAAGCTCAAGCTCCTTGATTCCATTTCGTGACAAGAACAACATCCATTGATCGATCTCCGGGCTTAGGTCAGTAAGAATATTTGGAATGTGGAGAAAGAGCTCAAGAATGGGGCCACTATGAACTAATAACACGTTACTGATTACTTTTGTAAATTCATCTTGAATCGACCTATTATTTTCTATATAATTGAGCTCATAGAAGAAATTCTCATCAAACATAAGTTTGGGATAAAAAGCCCATATATAGCGCCACTTTCTCGAGAGAATGCTTGTTCTAACTACATCACGGATCGGCATTCCCTTGAAAATATAATCGATCAAATTTGTTGGCAGCTCACTGATTCTATCAACATTTTCATGGCAAAATGTTTCAACCAAGTCCATGATTTTTCTGAAAGTTTAAGAAAATGGGTAAAGAGTACGATCACAATACACAATTGGTAAAGGGTACATTACATGATGATAAGATTAAAAAACAAAATCTTACGGTTCATACCCTGCTTTCTTAGCGGCCACAAATACAGGAAGTCTTCACAATTGGTCCGCAATTTACTACACAGATAACACCACCAATCATGCACAAAAATTAAATGAAATAACCATTTAATCAATAAAGTAAAATCCAAAATGAAATAACCAATAAAATCAACATAATGATAAACTTCTAAAATCAAAATTTAATCAATATAATCAGAAAAATAAATTACTCCTAAAATTAAAATTTTGAAAATTCACATTATTTCCACATATCCGAAAACAAAAGAGTAAAAAAAAAAAAGAAAAAAAAAATCCTAAATCTAGAATATAAATAAACCCCAAAATTCTGAAAAGTAAACCCTAAATCGATCGATACACTAAATTAACATGGCTTAGAGAGTTAATTGAGCGTTGAGAGTAGTCACCAACACGAAAGGGAGAGAGCTACGGCCGATGAGTGCTGCTGGTGTTGATGGCGGAGATTGGAGAGACCGGTTGCGCAAGCTTTGGTCGCTCTGGAGGGAGAAAGAGAGGGAGAGAGAAAATCGTCTGAAAGCAGGTTGTGTGGACCAGGAGGACTACTTTCAATTTTAGTGTGCGTGTGTGGCGAGTGTGCCAGTGTGGTCAGTGGCTGCACTATGTAGTTGGAAATGGAATTAAGAACAAATAATCGTCTGAAAAATGTTTTAAGGAAATGAAAATAATTTTTGAAAAATAACATAAACATGTTTTCGGTTGTTTGCTAAATGTAAAAAAAATATTTTTTATATGAAAAAAATAATTTCATATGAGAAAAAAAATTGACCGGGGGTGGAAGGGGTAAAGTCAACGCGTGGTGGGGTGGGTGGGTGGGTTGAGGTAGGTGAGTGTGGGATAGGAGAGTTGTTAAAATTTAGTAGTGTAACAAAATTTTAATGGGCAGGGGTGGGGGAGGTGTTTGCCCACACTAATTTCTCACCGAACACGTGGACACGAAATGACATGCACAAGAAATGGATTTTATTATTTATCAAGTGAAGTAGGTTACAACTTTATGATTTTACCTTTTACGAGGTAATAATCCTCTGATTCTTTCTCTGTTGTGATTTAAACTTCTTCAAGGGCCGAATGGGCTTGATCTCAGGTCTTTTTGTTGAAGCGTGAGCTTGGTTTTTTACGATGGCCGGATAGGCTTGATCTCGTATTTGATTTGTTGAAGCTTGGGCGTGGTTTTGGGTGAGGGTCGAGCGACTTGCTCTCTAGTCTGAATAGTTTAAATTTGGATTGCAATCTTGGACGAGGGCCGATGGATTTGATCTCGAACAAGATTTGAAATCTTCTTCTTGACTTCAAAGAGGGCCGTGGAGGCTTGATCTTGAATGAAGTTGATGAAGACGTTGTGTAACACCCAAGATTTTTACATGCATTTCATATGGATATTATTAACGTGCTTGCATCTTAATATGATTGAGATGCATTTTTTACGCATAACTACTTGCTAGTTCCATATTATAATCTTGGACTTAGTTGTGTGTGTTTGTGTTCTTTGTCATTTTAACATTTAAATAGGAAATGTTATAAACAGGGGGAAATGACAATTTAGGGTCCAAAGTTTGGGGGTGTGTGCCAATAGGGGTCTGATGTATCAATTTTGTCAATTTAGGGTTTAAAGTTAACAACGTTAGTCAATTAAGGGTTTTTGGACTAAGTTGCAAAGAAAATTCAGTTAAGTAACAGAAAAACTTAACTGGAGTTAGTTTTGGATGTTCGCCTGGGCTGTCATTTCACACACCCCTTATACAATGGACCCTAAATTTTCTTTCACTTTATTATTAAATTTTTGAATAATTTTAATTAATTCAAAAATAATAATAAATAAAATAATAAGCAAATAAAAAATTAAAGTGGTTTTTTTTAAACCGCAAATAATGAAGTTATAAACAAGGAAAATTAATAATAAAAATAAAAAATAACTTTATAAATAAAATAATTGGAATAATAATATTAATAATGAAACAATACTAACCACCACCACAGAAAAAAAAAGAATTGTCCAAATCCCCACTTTCTTCTTTCTAAAAAAATAAAGTGGTTTTTTTTTGGAATATAGTTTTTTTTTACACTTTTTCTTTTTTAAAAATTATACTTTTTATTTTATAGTGGTTCTAATGAAAAAAATATTTTTATTGTATTTCTTGAAAAAATATTTTCGGTAAATGACGTCTTAATTATTAGTTAATTTAATATAAGAAAGTAAAATTTAATATTTCATTTTTTTTTATTAATTTTCTACATCTGAAATGACAATATGCTCATGCAAAAAATAAAAACAAACTCCAGTTAAGTTCATGTCAAAACACTTGTGACTTAACTGAATTCCTTTAATAGAATCGTTAAAAAACCCTAACCTGCACAACTTTTGCAACTTTGGACCCTAAATTGATAAAATTGATACATCAGACCCCTATTGGCACCACCCCCCCAAAACTTTGGACCCTAAATTGTCATTTCCCCTATAAACAATAATGTGAATATGAGTTGAAATAGTAATTCATGTCCAGCTTTAACACTGTGTACGAAAAAAGTTGTAACTCTTTGGAGAAAATTCGAAATTTCAATCTGAAAAATGCTGAGTAAACTAGACATTTATGGCTTTGAAAAGAATATCTATTTGCTCAATTTGGCTTAGTAAAACGTTTTATATGATCTGTTTAAGTTGACTTTAATTTCAGTCAACCACTTTTAGTTAATTTGCTTTGACTTATTGACCACCAAATAGTTGATCGCTACCTCACGATTTGAATATGGTCAACTGAGTAGTGGTATGGATGGGCACAATTTATTGTCAAATGGTTATATTATATAATTCTCCTAAATCAAGTTACAAAAGGCAAGATTTTTTTATTAACTATATTTGACTAAAAGTGAAGATTGGTTGACCAATGACTTTACTTTATTGGCCCATTCAAATTACATGTATTGTGTTTGTCTTCATAAATAATATAAAGAGAATGTTAATATTATCTATTTATATCAACAAGGAAGTAGTGTGTTAAAGCTCATACTATAAGGGTTTACTTGTAATTATTGAATTGTTGAGGGGTTTATTTTGAAAATTTATACAAGATAAATGTTGAAATGCTTCTCAGTTAAGTCTTCAGCCTAGAAGATTTCCCCAACTCTCGTCTCTCTCTCTCTCTGTGCGACCAACCCAGTGGTTCCACCATTGAATTTTCACTATTTACTCATTTATTAACCCTCCGTTCTAAAATCTGACTCCGCAGAAGTGTAGAGTTCGTGCACTGGGTCATTTTAGCAGCAAAATTTGAATGTTTAATCGATAAATTTCCGTCAGCTAGTAAGTTACTATTCCCCTTTTTAATTGTTGTTAAAGCTCACGTTTTTTACTGTCAACAGTGGCCGGATCTATACCAAAATATTTGGTGTTGCCTCTTCTTTAAAAAAAAAAATAGCGCGAAGATAGTATTCAATACGTTTACATACATAAATATAACAGGAAAACAATAAAATAATTTAGCAAAACTAATGATAAATGTATATGTTTCAAAAATATTGTAATAATAGTAAAAAGAAAATCGATATTACTACTACTTCTGTCCTTAAATGAGGTCCAAACATTTAGTTTTGCACGTATAAAGAGACCGGTGAAAAAAAAATCGTAAAAAAACATTTAGGGACAAAGTTTTGTTTTAAAAAAAAAAGACACTCATTTTGGGACAAAGATTTTTTGAAAATAGACACTCGTGTAGGGCCTGTTTGGTAACTCAATTAAGCTCTTAATTTGGAACACTTTAAGAGATTAAAAAATTAAACTTGTTTGGTAAGGAAAATTTCAATTACTTAAACTGTTAAGATTATCTTAAAGCAAGCTATTAATTTTAAGCTAGTATGGCAAGTCTTAACAAGGTAAGAGGAGGTAAGATAAAAAAAAGGGAATGGGTTCAAACCCACTCATCAACATTTTTGTTTATTTAATGTTACTTTCTTTTGTTGAAATATTTTATTTTTCAAACAGATTAAATATGATATAATTAAAATGAAATTATTTTTATATTATGAATTTTGATAATATTTTACTTGAGTATCATAATTGAATTTTATCAAAAAAAAATTGTCAAAGTTTAGTAAAATTGATAAAAATAGCGAAGATGACCTTTATTAATGTGGGACAAATGAAAATACCAATAAAAACTGTTCAAATATTATTATTATCGGTCCAAATAAAAGATAATTTGATAAATAATATTTTTAAATTATAATTATTTATTTTTAAAAATACTACTATTTTTATTTGAGGATAAACAAATAGAATAATCAAGTGAAAGAGATGGAACTAATTTTTGAGTGTTTGTTTACAATTTTAATTAAATTCAGCTGTATGTAGTTTGTCAGTACCAAACAAATTGAAGTCTTACAAAATTCAGCAACTTAATGATTTCAGCTCTACTTTCTCAGCTCTACATTTTCAGAGCTTAATTTTCAGCTTTCCAAACAGGCCCTTAGGGACAGAGTGAGTACTAATTAAGCCAATAAAAATAAGAGGAAATCTTGTTACAAATCAAGCTCATAATATTAAGAGAGAGAAAATCAAATTAGGTTAATTAAGTTTTAATTAAGGGAGGGCTATTGCCACTACAATTTTTTCCTTTTCCACTACACTCATGAAAATAATTTAATTTCTTGACTCAATTGCCCTCCAAGCTCTTCCTAACTATTTATGGTTTATTCCTTCTCTTTTTTGGCAAGGTTGTTATATTGGTTCAAGCTTCCATATAATTCTTATTAATAGTGGAAAGGAAAAATGCATATATTTTTTATAAAATTGATTTTTTGGAAGCAAATTACATAAAAATATTAAATTAAGAGGCACTCTCCTGTGCAACCGTTGCACGCTGTGCGACAGTGCCAGGTCAGCCTTCTTTTTTTCTTTTCTTTTTTCGTTTTTTTTTTCGATTTTTTTGTTTTTTTTTTTTTTTTTTATCAACCAAAACTTTTTTTCCTCCCAACAAAAGTAACACTTGTTATAACGAAATGTAACACTTTTTTCTTTCAAATGTAACATTTTTTTTAAAAAAAATGTACCACAATTTTGCTCCAATAGATAAAAGATAACATAAAAATTGGCAACTAAAACTAATGTAAAACTTTTTATAAAGGAATGTAACACTCATTTTTTTCAAATGTAACACTTTTTTTTCTCCCAAAATTAACATAGGATTGACAAACTAAACTAATGTTACATTTTATAAAAAATGAATGTAACATTTTTTTTCTCAATTTGTAACAGTTTATATTCTTAAATGTAACATTATATCTGAAATGTAACAAATTTTTATTGAGAAAGTAACAATTGAAATGCAAACCCAATTTTTTTTTTTGTAAAATTGCTTTTACATTTGACTGTAAAAAGTGTTACTTTTTTAATATGAAACTGTTACTTTTATTAGAACAGAGTGTTACATCTCAACTGACAAAGCAACTCAAACTTTTGTGTAAAAAATGTTTTTTTTTAAAAAAAAATATTCAAACCATATCATGACATATGTAGTTTTATTCCTCTCATCGAGACGAACACAACGGTATTTTAAAAAAAAAATTCTGAGTTATAAATCTCAAGATATAGCATTTTAAAGTTAATGGTTTTTTTTTTAAAGGACACGTGTTACAACGGGAATGGGGTAGGAGCTGGAGCCGGGCGGGTTGATCGTGGAGCGGGCGGGCCGACCCGTGGTCATACCCGCCGCACGTGGTGCGGCCGCCGCATATAAGATTTTGTCTTAAATTAATAAGAAATTATCGTAGTAAAAGAGAAATATTCATCTTTCACCAAGTTGTTTATATGCAATAAACTGCATAAATGTACTTGTTGGGTATGCTTATCACTTAACCCTCCTACATTTGTTAGAATTAATTGATACCATCACCTATGAATATTTTTATGGACTTTAGGATCTCATGTAAAGAAGTTTATAACTTCAATTTTTAGCCAAGTCATGTTTATAGTATAGGCTTAGATTATAGGACTTGAAGCTTTAAAACATCGAAGATTTCCTAAGCAGGATTCATTTCACTGCGCAGGATGTTCTCTGCGCAGGTCGCCACTGCGCATAGATATCTTCCAAAAACTTCTAACCCTGCTCAGTTTTCAAGATCTTATTTCCTAAACTCTGAAGAGATCTTTTAGTGACCAAGCATGGTGCGCATGCTTCACATGCGCAGCATCCTTGCGCGCCGGCAATGCGCATGCCTTTGTGCGCGGACACAACCTTGGTCAAATTCCTCATCTCCTGATCTCACATTCTAGAAGCTTGGAAAGCGACAAGACAAGCTACGCTTTTTGGATTGAGTCAAAATGCTGAGGTGTGCACAAACGACAAAATAAGCACACTCAGCAAAACCATTGGTGGAGACACGCTTAAAAGAAATATCTCAAGTGAAGACAGCTGTCAACCTTCTAGAAGAAGATTTTGAATTTGGTCTTCATGCTCAATCTCCAAACGGCTCTAAATCACCTGTGCACCAATCATATTGTGCCAGGTCATCATCTTGATCAGAGTTCCAACGGCTCTATATACCTGCGCACCAATCATATTGTGCCAGGTCATTATCTTTGATCAGAGCCCCAACGGCTATAAAGGACACCTGCGCGCCAATCACTTTGTGCCAGCTCATTGTCCTTGCTCAGAGCTCCAACGGCTATATTCAAGCTCTCAGCTATAAATAGCCTGCTCATCTTCATTTCCAAGCTGCCTATTCATCGGCCAATTTTTCAAGCCCCTCCTTTTGGCCACTATGCTTCAGAGCTCGAGTTTCATACTTCATTGAGAAACCTTGAAGATCTGAAGACTGCTGCTTAGTATTTCCAGATTCTTTAGAACAGCCTTCAAGATCTTCAAACCTTAAAACTCCTGCTCTTATCACAAAGCCCTATATCACCAGAATTCTTGGTGCTCTTCATCTTTCATATTCATAGAGCCCAGAATTTCTGTCACACACACACCTCTTGAAGCTTTGATCATTTTGATCTAACTTCTTGAGATACACCGGTTTAGTCTAGGATTTGTTCTTCATAGATAATAGATCTTGAGTTAGTATTGAGCTCAAATGTTGTAATTTGTAATACTCACTCATTTAATAAGATCTCCATTAGAAATCCAAGACTAACCATCTTGGTAGAGGATGTAAATCTTTCATCGATCGAACCTCTCCAAATAGCGTGTTCATTATATTTACTGCATATTTCCTGCTTAACTATTTATGAACTGCTTTGTTTGATCTTACAGATCGCTACTCTTTGATGCTGTAATTGTTATTGCTCATTTGCCTTAGAATCCTTTTTGCGCCACTCTTTAGCCTCACACTTAGCGCGTGCGTTTTTATCTCTGCGCAGTATACCCTGCGCAGAGCTGCTTTAAATTTCCGCTGTGCATTTCACACTCTTGCTGCGCGCTATACTTAGCCAAAATAAGAGTTGTGTGCATCTGCCATTGAATTGCAAAAGGGTTTGAAAAGAATTTTAAAACGCTATTCACCCCCCCCCCCTCTAGCGATTTTCACACCCTTGTTGCCCCTTTGGGACCAACAAGTGGTATTAGAGCAAACACCTTCATAAAACTTGTTTTGTTTTTCAAGCTTAAAAGCTTGGGTGCGGATTCAAAATGGCTTCAAAAATCTTAGGCAATGGCTAACTTTTCACATATTTCTGCGCCTGCTCAAACCTCAGATCAAAGTCAGAAAGTTCTCCAAACCTGGTGGATCCTCAAGCAAACCTCCTATTCTCTCTCATAGACTCAAAGAAAGATGACTTGGTCTGCTATAAGTGCAGAAAGCCAAGACATTTCGCTTCAAAATGCCTACTCCAATTTGAGTACGAGGAAAAGCAACCCTGCGCACAAAGCATCTAAGCAGTGCAGAATGGTTGCTGAAGAGAACTGCGCAGAAAAGGAGCTAAGGACTCGGAGACTTGACACTGAAGACAACGATGCTGACTCTGAGGATGGACTGCTCTGCTTAGTGGCAAATGCTGACAATGATTCAAAAGTTGTTTCTGAAATGGAACCTGAGCATGCGCCACGGGTAATCAAGAAAGGTCCCTTCACTCTAGTGGAAATGGGACACCTTCACCAAGTAGACAGAATGGCAAGTACCTATCTGCCAGAGCTAACCTGACAGAAGCTGCGTCATCACCAACTCCGCAGCCGCGCAAGGAATCTCTTAAAGTGCCTGCTGATCTTAAATGATAACTCTGCTGTAGAACGCAAGCCAATGTTTCAACAAGCAGAAAAGATCTACTTCACTGCACCCTCTCAAGCTCAGTTGATATCGACAGTGGATTCTAGACACTACTGGAGATGTCAACACTCTTAAAGGTGCGCACGAAGGAAGAGATCACTCAGTAATTTGGTGACAACAACAAAGGGCACATAATTGGATTTAGACTAATAGTAAAAGACAGTCTCAAGCAACCTGCTCTCCATATCAATTATGCGATAAAGGTCTGGAATGCCATATCACTTCAACGCACTGTTACATCAAAAATGGCGTTTCTGGACTAACTTTACTCGCAAGGACTCGTAAGACCAATTTCTAATCTATTGATCTTACCGCTATAATTTCTATTACTAATCCTTGTTTTGTAGCAATGAGCTTAAGTGAAAGCAGCTAGCAATGGTATAAGCACCATGCCAGCTTAGTAAGCAGCCTGAGCAGTTTTCCTCCAACAAGATTGCTCCAATGTCAAAACGCTTACATCCGCTTCACCTCATATGTTTGGACCGCTCACTACCACGAAGCTTTGGATCAACTTGTGGTATCTCAATGATATCCTGGATGCTCTCCTTCTAAATCTCCAAACATAGAAGACCAATAGAGTCCGACACTTCAACGAAACAGAATTTATGAACAACGATGTCGCTCAATATTGTGAGAACCAACAAGAACCCACACATGGTATTCTTCACAATTTCTCTGCTGCTGGAGTTCCGCAACAAAATGGCGTTGTGGAAAGAATCTCTCGGTTGATTGAGGATGGATAGACAATGATAATAGAAGCAGTACTTCTAATGCATTTCTGGAAAGACACTGCCAACGGTGCATGTTTTACTCAGAATAAAGATCCCTCATCAACAAAGCCTACATCAATACTCCATACGATCTATGGAGAGAAAGAGCGCCCAACATTGCTTTCTTCAAGATCTTTGGCTGCAAACGCTAAAGGAAAATTCGACGCCAAAGCAGATGAAGGGATTCTAGTTGGGTATGCCTATCATTCTATACGCCTTTCATAATAATAATAGAATAAATCTCTAGTTACTATATACAGTACCTGTACATGTTACATTTTTACGTACATTCTCTCCTTGAGCCATATTTGGCTCCAAATGATCCTGATGCCTCTGTTGAGCTTTTTAGATAGGTGCGTAGTAACTCTATTCCTGCGCAGAATATAGATCAAGCAGATTCAGAATCAGTCCATCTCATGCACATACTCTAAATGCTGCGCCTGAAGTTACAACTCCTGATGCGCAAACACCTCCTCCTGCGCATGATGTTTCTCCACTTCAGAAAATCACCTTTGATGATCGTGATGCTGAAGCAAATAAAATACCCTTTGATCTTCGTATTCCTATCATCTAAATGTAGGGGTTCGCATATCGAGAGCATCAAACTTTACGGTGTAGCATTCGTTTATCTCTCATGTCGGATCAAAGAAGATTGATAGAGTGCCTCATGTTTTAAGCTGGATCGATACTATGCAAGAAGTGCAAGAAAAGCTCATCCAATATTAAGCGCTTCAATGGGTGTTCGGAAACAAGATGGATGAGAATGGAAGCATCACTGTATCAAAGCAAGAGAGCTCTGTATGAACTTAAGCAAACTCCAAGAGCATAGTACGATACTCTTTCAAAACTCCTACTAGAGAAAAGCTTCAAGCGCGGTAAAATCGATACAACTCTTTTTATTACCAAGTATAATGATCATTATTTACTCGTTCAAATCTCTGTTGATAATATTTTATTTGGTTCTACTAATGAGTTACTTTGTAAGCGCTTTGATAAGCTAATGAAAAGCAAGTTTGAGATGAGCATGATGGGAGAAATCACCTTCTTCCTCGGGCTTAAAATCAATCAATTGAATGATGGCATCTTCGCAAATCAAGCCAAGTACACAAGGGACTAAATCAAGAAGTTTGGACTTAAGTGCTAAAGCATACGACACCCCAATGGCCACCAGCAACAAATTTAACAGACTTAAAAGGTAAAGTTGATCAGACTATATCAAGGTATCATTAACTCTCCTTTATCTTCTGCTAGTTGGCCAAGATATTATGTTGACTGGATCTGTGCGCACTATCATGCTAATTCTTCTAAAGCGCACATAACTGCTGTAAAAGGTATTAGATATATTTTTGGCTCTGTTAACCTTGGACTTTGGTACACCAAAGATTCGAACTTTAAACTTGTAGGTTATTCAGATGCGGACTATGCAGCGTGCACCATTGACAGGAAGAGCACAAGTGGAACATGTCATTTCCTTAGAAATCGACTTGTAGCATGGGCGAGCAAGAAACAAGCTGTTGTGTCCATCTCCACTACTGAAGCAGAATATATTGCTGCTGGAAGCTGCTGCTGCCAAATCTTATGGATGAAGCAACAATCTGTGGACTATGGGATTAATGAAGAGAATTGTCCAATTCTCTGCGAGAATGTCCACCATAGCAGTTTCCAAACCTGCCAAGCACTAATACCAAGCTCATCAACATCTAATATCTTCTCCTCAAGAATTAACAAGTGGTCTCTTGAAAAGAGAAATGGGTATGCTTAATCTTAGCTAACTTGTTCATATAATTTATACTAATGTATTTGCTTGATAAGTGTGCAAAATAGTTTAAGTTTCATGCGCCCTGCGCAACTCCTGCGCAACAAATGTCTGCGCATGTAACAACAGTTCTGAGATTTATAGAATCTCTGCACTATCAATGCGCTGCACATGACTAACCATGCGCAAATCATCGTGGATCGCAGGTAAGTGTTCTATTCATTAGATTTTGCACATATGTCCTTGACTGAAAAGTCACGCTGAGTCACAAGGGTACTTGTGTAAATTAAATTTTCACGCGCCTTTATTTTTGAATTTTCTTGGGAAATTACCTCTTTACCCCTGCGCATGTCCCATTGTCATTTAATTCAAACTGCAATTAATGACAGCGCACCTCACGAATGTCTGCTCACCATTTAATGAGGAAGGTGATGCGACAGCCGTCAGCCTCTCTTCGCTGACACACGCGCGCACAAAGTCTGCGCACGCGCGTCCCCCATTCGGCCACGTCACCCTGCTAACGTGCTCCCGTCCTTTCACTGACTCACCATTTATGAGAAAGTTGACTTGACAGTGACCTGCTTAGAACTTCACACGCACACGCGCGCATAGGCCTGCGCACGCGCGTTTCCTTTTGTGACACGTAGTATTGCTATCATGCGCCACTGCACATTTTCTCAAATATTTCTCAGCTATCGTGCGCCTAACATCTCCTTCCCTACTTAAACCGTCTCTCTCTCTACTTCTCTCTTCTCTCTCTACTTCTCTCTTCTCTCTAAATTCTCTCTCACTCTCTTTCTAACCTCTGCTCTAAACCTTCATATTACATCTCCTGATCTTTATCTTCAATCTCATTTTTTTTCTCTTCTCAAACCATTTCAATGGCGCCTAAGAAACCAAAACTCAACCCGAAATCATCATCTCCGACTCTTCCTCTCACTCCAATCCTGGGAACTCTCACGAAGAAGAAGTAGAACAACAATCAAGGCATCCAACCGTCAAAGACATGGTATGTTTCACTATAACTCCTTATTTTTTCCGCTATTGTTGTTCTTGGTGTTGGTAGTGGTGCCCTAGGCACGTTTAATAAACGTTGTAATTGTTATCATTTATTTCATATCAATAAAGAGATGTTTTGATTATTATTATTGTTCATGTTTACTTATAATAATCTCCGTCCCTAGTACTTGTTAAGCACTAGTATAAAGGCTAAATGATCATGCGATGACCATGTTAGATTTATGGGTACTTGTTTGGAACAAGGTACTGGACATGACCCGCTGTATGAGATTTATGCCATGGTCTATGTCGAACATATATCTCATATTAGTTATGTCATTTGAATCCTTAGACATGAAGTTATTATAGTCTTCCACTTGATGAACATTATGTTTGACATATTCAAACGCTACCTTTAACCGGGAAGTTATAAAGGGTATGATTGGCATAATCGGATTCACGTAGGGAAGAATAATAAGATAAATGGATTTGTCCCTCTTCGGAGAGATGTCAAGCTTGGGCCTCTCGTAGGAATGGTGTTGATGAAATGTTCGGCCGGACTCAAATGAATTGATTGGATCAATGGCATTTGGATTATCAACATATTCGGAATCGAGAAAGTATTGAACAAAACAAGTTGACTGTTTGACCATGACTTGTGTTCAATGACGTCGAGGACAAAGGGATTATGACATATTCTAAAGGAATGCGAACTTGTATCTAGTTATACTATTTGGGTAGGTATGACGGTTTGCTAGAACCTAATCATATCTTATGGTTTCATGTTTGAACCCATTGCCAACTTAGTATAATCCTAGAGGGTCACACACAATAGAACGAATCTTTAAAAGGACTAAATTGGAATTTTGGAAATTCTGGACATTCTGGGGAAGTGGGCGACCGCACAGTGTGGACTGGGCGGCCGCACACTTAGCTCAGATTTGTACCAGTTTGTTTCAGATAAATGTGCGACCGCACAGTGTATTCTGGGCGGCCGCACAGTACTGTCGGCTGGCACTTTCCTAATTCGATTTGGAATGTCTTTTGACACAAGGTTCCTATTTGGAATAGGTCTTGCTTGTGTATAAAAGGATGATTTCGGCCAGAACCTCAGGGATAGCCTTTTGTGAGTCTCCAAAGAGTTTGAGAGAGGTTTTACTTTGTTCTAAGACATCCTTGGTCAAAGAACAAAATAATACACAAGAGAGAAAATTTCATATAGTTCAAATTCATTGTGAAAACGTGTTTCACAATTTGGTCTAGCAACCAAAATCAAAGAAGTTCCCTTGATATTCGTTCGAAGTGTGGATACCGCTAGAGGGTGAATTTTATCATCTTACAAAGTTCGTGATTTGTTCGTGATAAAGCTTCAAGATCTCCACCAAGACCAAAGAGAAAAGTTCATAGCCATCAAGGGTTAGTTTTATCCTATATTCATATTGTTGTATTTGATTTAATCATATGAACGGATCCATGGCTTTGGGTATCTTAAAATTTTAAATGCTAAATTCCGCTGCGCATGTTACTTGGAAACCCAACAGTGGTATCAGAGCCCGGTTCATGTTGATTATTTCAATACCTAGATCATGTTATGTGTATATAAATTGTTTATGTGCCTAGCATGATATGAATATTGGAATATATGATGCTTATGTGTTTTGTGCTTTTATGTGGTTTATCGTTTTGCAACTTTAATCGCACGATTCAATCGCAATAAATAAATTATGGTGGATTCAGAATTGTTGGTTATTAATTTTTGATTGGATCAAAGTTTTAATAATCGGGGAAAAACAATTGTGAGACAAAATTTTTGAACTTGAAAATTCTGCACCTTCTGATGGCCATGGACGACCGCACAGAAGATTCTGGGCGGCCACACATTTTTAGGGCGACCGCACAGATATTTTTGGGCGGCCGCACAAAGGGATCAGAAGGTCTGATTTTGGTCAAAAACAGAATCTGGAATTTTTCGAAAAATTCAACAAAACCAGTAACAGAATCAATCCAGACTTGCTGATCTGGAATGGGTTTTGGGTAGTTGGTTTGTGTGTGGATTTTGGGGTTTGATTTTCCTATTTGTTTTAGTCTTGTGATTCCTAGATTGGTTCAAGTTTTGGATGGCTAATCTGCGTTCATCGAGATTGTGTTTCCCAAAATTGATCGCAATCAAAGTTTCAAAGATAAAACGAAGTTAGAATTATGAAGAGTTCATAATTGCTAAAATTGAGAAACAAAAGTTCTTGATTCAATGATTGGAGATCCATGTGGAATTGTGAATGCAATTGGCCTACGTTCATCGAGACCATCTATTGCTTAGTTTCGGCCACATGGACTACTTTCTTGGTTTCTTGAATTAGTGCGGGATTGTGGTTGCCTAATGGCTTAGTTCGACCGCACTTCTTGTTGTCTTGATTTGGAAATAATAACCGAAGTTGAAATAGTCTCATCCTCATAATTATAGAGAAACTAATGACACATAAATATCATGCTTAAATTAATAGAGATTAATTTAGTGGCTAAATTTGATGTGTAACATGTTTATATTATGTGCTCATAAATGTGTTATATGCTATATGTGATGAACCTTCAAATAAAGTTTTAAGTCCTTCTTTGCCATGCCATGATTAAAACACTTGTTTATGCATGGGTAATCTTGATGTGGGTTCGCCTCCGCGAGGTGCATTAATCTTATTCATGTATGAGCAAGATGAGGTTCATTAATTTAATGTGGGCTTGCCTCCGCAAGGTGCATTAAATTGAATGGTTCTATGCGTTTAAAATGGTTGGACTTAATTAGGCGTCAAAACAGTTTTGGGCCTAGGCAAAAGATGAGATTAAACATGTTTTTTGAAATTAGATTTCTCAAAGAATCTCATAAAAGGATCTAAGAATCATATGGGATATGATTGACATGATTGTCTACCTAATTAATTTAGTTTTGAGCGGTCCGCCTCCGTGGACTCAAAAGTTAAATTAAAGTTGGATCTTAGCCCAATTAAATTATATTATACATTGGATGTATATGAAGGTTATATAATTTAATGGGAGTATTTTCATTTGAAAAATACATTATTTATTTCTTTAATGAAAAAATGGTACTTATTAAATTTTGGAAATTTTGCATATTTGTAGATAATGACTAATAACACTCAATCAATGTCGTTGCGATCGATCCTTGAGAAGGATAAGCTCGAAGAGAATGGTACCAACTTTATGGATTGGATCCGTAGCATAAGAATTGTTCTTAGGCAAGAAGATAAGTTGTACATTCTCGATGGGCCTCTCCCCGCTGAACCACCACCTACTGCCCCTAGGGTAGAAAGAGACAATTACAAGAAACATCGTAACGATTCTAGAGATGTAAGTTGTCTCATGCTTGCTGCTATGTGTTCAAAACTCCAACAAAGTTTGGAACATTTGGAAGCCTATGAGATAGGCGTGGAGTTGAGAACCATGTTTCAACAGCAAGCTAGGCAAGAGAGGTACAAGACCATTGTTGCATTCACACTTATAAAATGAATGAAGGGCAACAAGTGAGTCCTCACTTTCTTAAATGAAAGGTTATGTAGAGCACCTTGAGAAACTTGGCTATCCAATCCCATTGGAGCTAGCCACGGATCTCATTCTTAATTCATTGCCTAAAAGTTATAATCAGTTTGTAATGAATTATAACATGCATGGAATGGATAAGAATCTCTCTGAGTTGCATGGGATGCTTAAAACTGCAGAGATGAAAATTGTGGAGAAAGGTTCTCCCGTGCTCTTGGTTCATGATGGGAAGAAGGCTAGTGCCAAAGGAAAGGGTAAGAAAGTTGTCAAACCCAAAATAAGCAAGGCAAAGGTTGCCAAGGCTTCTGAGGCAAAACCCGATTCACAAAAGGATGCAATCTGTTTCCATTGTCAAGAAATTGGTCATTGGAAACGTAATTGCAAGGCTTTCTTGAAGAGCAAAAGAAGAAGAAGGGCAGCAAGGCTGCGTCGACTTCAGGTATCTATATGATAGATATTCTCCTTTCTACCACTGATTCTTGGGTATTGGATACCGGATGTGGTTCTCACATTTGTCTAAATGTGCAGGGACTAAAGAATAGGAGACTGCTTAAAGAAGGTGAAGTAGATCTACGTGTGGGGAATGGAGCAAGAGTTGCTGCATTAGCCGTAGGGACTTATGAAGTCACTTTACCTTCCGGATTAATTCTTGTTTTGAACAATTGTTATTATGTTCCGGATTTAAGCAGAAATATTATTTCAATTTCTTGTTTGGATAATGAAGGTTTTAAGTTTCTTATTGAGAATAAGAAATTTTCTATTTATTTAAATGATGTGCTTTATGGTATTGCTAATTCATTTAATGGCCTTTATATCTTGGATGTCAAGAATGAAAATAATGACAATGTCTATCATGTAAATAAGAAATCTAAACCTAATGATGTAAATCATACCTATTATGGCATTGCCGTCTTGGTCATATTAATGAGAAGCGTATCTCAAAACTCCATGGGGACGGACTTTAGGTTCATGTGACCTCGAGTCATATGATACTTGTGAGTCGTGTCTTCTTGGAAAAATGACTAAGACACCTTTTACCAAGTTGGGTGAAAGCGCAAGCGACTTATTGGGGTTGATACATTCCGATGTATGCGGACCATTAAGTAGCAATGCTAGGGGCGGATTTCAATACTTCATAACCGTCACTGATGATTATAGTAGATTTGGGTATGTTTACCTAATGAAACATAAAAGTGAAGCATTTGAGATATTTAGAATATTTCAAAATGAAGTAGAAAAACAACTTGGCAAAAGTATAAAAGCACTTTGATCAGATCGAGGTGGAGAATACTTAAGTCAAGAATTTGATGATCATCTGAAGAATTGTGGAATAGTTTCACAATTGACTCCACCTGGAACACCACAATGGAATGGTGTATCCGAGAGGAGGAATCGGACTTTGTTAGACATGGTTCGATCATGATGAGTCAAGTTGATCTTCCAATATCCTTTTGGGGTTACGCCCTAGAAACCGCTGCTTTCACACTAAATCGTGTTCCAACTAAATCGGTTCAAAAGACTCCATATGAGATGTGGAACGGAAAGAAGCCTTGTCTATCTTTCATGAAGATTTGGGGTTGTGAAGCTTTTGTCAAAAGACTTTCTCAGACAAACTTGCACACAAATCTGATAAATGTATTTTCGTGGATATCCTAAGGAAACTAGAGGATATTACTTTTACAACCGTGAGGACAACAAAGTGTGTGTTGCCCGAACTGGTGTCTTTCTAGAGAAAGAGTTTCTCTCCAAAGAAATCAGTGGGAGTAAAATAAATCTTGAAGAAATTCGAGACCCAGAAAATAACATTGAACCAATAGTGGAACAAGAACAAGAACCACAAGGAGTTGTGGAACCTGTTCAAAATACACAAGCAACTCGCAGATCTAGTAGGTTACGATCCGAGCCCGAGAGATATGGATTTCTCGTAACGGATAGTAATGAGGTAGAAATCATTGAGAATGATGAACCGTCAACCTACCAAGAGGCGATGTCTTCTCCTGATTCGGATAAGTGGGTGGAGCCATGGAATCCGAATTGCAATCCATGCAAGACAATCAAGTTTGGAATTTGATTGATGCACCCGAGGTGTAAAAACCATAGGATGCAAATGGGTCTTCAAGAAGAAGACTGACATGGATGGGAAGGTGTATACTTACAAAGCTAGACTTGTAGCGAAAGGTTATAGGCAAGTTCATGGTATTGACTATGATGAGACCTTTTCACCCGTAGCAATGATCAAGTCTATAAGAATTTTGCTTGCCATTGCCGCATATCATGACTATGAAATATGGCAAATGGACGTCAAAACCGCTTTCCTGAATGGAAAACTCCAAGAGGATGTGTATATGACACAACCAGAAGGTTTTGAACAAGATTCTAAGGTATGCAAATTGCAAAGATCCATCTATGGATTGAAGCAAGCTTCTAGGAGTTGGAATCTCCGTTTTGATGAATCGGTCAAAGAGTTTGGTTTCATCAAGAACGAAGATGAGCCTTGTGTATACAAGAAGATTAGTGGGAGCATAGTGCTATTCCTTATTTTATATGTGGATGACATATTGCTCATTGGAAACGACATTCCTACACTTCAGTCTGTGAAGACTTGGTTAGGAAAGTGTTTTGCAATGAAAGATATGGGTGAAGCCGCATATATACTTGGCATTAAGATCTATAGAGATAGATCAAGGAGGCTACTTGGTTTAAGCCAAAGTACATACATTGACAAGGTCATTAGAAGATTCCGTATGGAAAATTCTAAGAGAGGCACCTTGCCCGTGTTACATGGAGTTTCTCTAAGCAAGACTCAATTTCCTAAGACAAACGATGAGCGTGAGAAAATGAATGATGTTCCATATGCTTCGGCAATTGGGTCCATCATGTATGCCATGATTTGTACTAGGCCGGATGTATCTTATGCTTTGAGCATGACAAGTAGATACCAATCCGACCCTGGCGAAAATCACTGGATAGCTGTAAAAGCGATTCTTAAGTACTTGAGAAGAACTAAAGACTCGTTTTTGGTCTATGGAGGAATGGAAGATGATCTCGTTGTAAATGCTTACACGGATGCAAGCTTCCAAACCGACAAAGATGATAGCCGATCGCAATCGGGTTTTGTGTTTATGTTAAATGGTGGAGCTGTAAGCTGGAAGAGTTCCAAGCAAAGTACAACCGCTGATTCTACAACAGAAGCTGAGTATATTGCTGCATCGGATGCTGCAAAGAAGCTGTTTGGATTAAGAAGTTCATAACTGAACTTGAAGTGGTTCCTAGTATTGCTAATCCAATAGACCTTTATTGCGAAAAATGGTGCTATTGCTCAAGCAAAGGAACCAAGAGCACATCAGAAATCCAAACACATACTTAGGCGTTTCATATCATTCGAGAGATCGTTGATAGGGGAGACGTAAATATATGCAGAGTACCTACTGATGACAATGTTGCGGACCCGCTGACAAAGGGACTTCACAAGCTAAACATGATGGTCATGTTAGGTCCATGGGTATTAGATACATGGGAGATTGGGCCTAGGGCAAGTGGGAGATTGTTGGTAGTGGTGCCCTAGGCACGTTTAATAAACGTTGTAATTGTTATCATTTATTTCATATCAATAAGAGATGTTTTGATTATTATTATTGTTTCATGTTTACTTATAATAACTCCGTCCCTAGTACTTGTTAAGCACTAGTATAAAGGCTAAATGATCATGCGATGACCATGTTAGATTTATGGGTACTTGTTTGGAACAAGGTACTGGACATGACCCGCTGTATGAGATTTATGTCATGGTCTATGTCGAACATATATCTCATATTAGTTATGTCATTTGAATCCTTAGACATGAAGTTATTATAGTCTTCCACTTGATGAACATTATGTTTGACATATTCAAACGCTACATTTAACCGTGAAGTTATAAAGGTATGATTGGCATAATCGGATTACGTAGGAAGAATAATAAGCTAAATGGATTTGTCCCTCTTCGGAGAGATGTCAAGCTTGGGCCTCTCGTAGGAATGGTGTTGATGAAATGTTTCGGCCGGACTCAATGAATTGATTGGATCAATGGCATTTGGATTATCAACATATTCGGAATCGAGAAAGTATTGAACAAAACAAGTTGACTGTTTGACCATGACTTGTGTTCAATGACGTCGAGGACAAAGGGATTATGACATATTCTAAAGGAATGCGAACTTGTATCTAGTTATACTATTTGGGTAGTATGACGGTTTGCTAGAACCTAATCATATCTTATGGTTCATGTTTGAACCCATTGCCAACTTAGTATAATCCTAGAGGGTCACACACAATGGAACGAATCTTTAAAAGGACTAATTGGAATTTTGGAAATTCTGGACATTCTGGGGAAGTGGGCGACCACAGTGTGGACTGGGCGGCCGCACACTTAGCTCAGATTTGTACCAGTTTGTTTCAGATAAATGTGCGACCGCACAGTGTATTTTGGGCGGCCGCAGTGTGTATGCTGTCGGCTGGCACTTTCCTAATTCGATTTGGAATGTCTTTTGACACACAAAGGTTCCTATTTGGAATAGTCTTGTTGTGTATAAAAGGATGATTTCGGCCAGAACCTCAGGGATAGCCTTTTGTGAGTCTCCAAGGAGTTTGAGAGAGGTTTACTTTGTTCTAAGACATCTTCTGTCAAAGAACAAAATAATACACAAGAGAGAAAATTTCATATAGTTCAAATTCATTGTGAAAACGTGTTTCACAATTTGGTCTAGCAACCAAGATCAAAGAAGTTCCCTTGATATTCGTTCGAAGTGTGGATACCGCTAGAGGGTGAAAT
>JAOWBW010003073.1:0-41836 GCA_026119855.1 Campanula takesimana
TACCTATCGTTACAAGGCCGCCTCTAATTTAAACAAAGAGGCTTTGTCAATGCCGTTACTACCGACAAGGGGATACAAGAAGGTCCTCCACCACAAGGCAAGCGGTTCCAAAACGACCGCGTCTACACTCCTCTCAATGGCATGACCATCACCAAGGCCTATGAAGCTCTAAAGGCCAAGGGAAAAATCATCCTCTTCAAGGTACAAGCAACCACAACCGCTCCGTCCCAATCATGCCCACCACAAATGGTGTGACTACCATCAATGCACCGGCCACCTCACCGAGGATGCTGTCTTCCCATCCGCAACACCATCCAAGACCTCATAGACAAGAAGGAATTCATATCCCTAATGAGGTGGTGTCAATATAATAGAGGTAGGAGAGTTTGAAGGAACCACTCATTCGATCCCAATTGTGAATGAGGGCTCCGATGATATGAATAAACTTGATAATTCTTGTAATGTTGTGACTTATGATGAGATTATGAGGGAAGTCTTAGAGAATAGGAAGAAGAAGCTACACGGGGCCCGTGAACGTGCTCACTCGCAGTGGCCAAGTAACAACGAGCACAATCCTCCCAATATCGCATCTGCCACACCTCTTCTCAAAGATCGCAAGCACGTGACATACCCGAAGATCCTTTGTTAACACAACTCAAGAAGACGCAAGCCAACATATCCATCTGGGACCTTATTGCATCATCAAAGAAACACTGAGACCTCATCATCAAGAACTTGGATGACACATCAGTCTCTCCCGACACGACTCCCGAGGACCTCACAGAAATGATAGGTCACATTCACTTCGGCAATGTCATCACTTTTGCCGACATGGACCTTCCGCCATCTGGGTCCAACACAATGAAGCCATCTACCTCAAAGTACGGCAAGGGGAGACCCATCTCAAGAGTTCTAGTAGACGGTGGTTCTGCACTCAACTAATGCCTAGCCGAGTCATGGGCATACTGGGGACAAAAGCTCTGATTTACAACCCTCCGCCCAAGTCATTAGAGGGTACGATAGCACTGCCCTACAGTCATGGGAATGCTAGAAGTTGATATTGAATTTGGAAGCATGATCATGTCCGTCCCATTCCAAGTACTTGATGTCCCTGCTTCATTCAACTTGCTTTTGGGCCGACCATGGATCCACAGTTCCAATGCGGTCCCTTCCACTCTCCATCAATGTGTCAAGATCAGAAATGGGGACGAGATAGTCACCATCATGGCCGAGAATGTCACCATCCACATAAGTGGGGGACAACCCGTTCACCAAGTTCAACACGGGATAGAAGATTCCACTCTCTCCGGCGTTAACACCATCGATAAAAGAAGGGGGAATAGACAATGGACCCTCGGCAATCCTAAAATCCTCCGCATGATGAGGAAATGAATCACTTTCCCGGTCTAGGCCTAGGGAAGCATCAACAAGGGGATATTGAACCCCGTAGAAGTTCCTTTTGTCAAGAACAAGTTTGATACGAGCCTACCAAAGATGACTTGACATACGAGCAAGCAGTCAAGAGTCAAAAAACCCCGAGCTTGCAAAGAAGGTCGACAATATGAAATCCTAACTTGAGGCCTTACCGCAACACACTAAACGGTTATTTTGTTCGCCAAGGGGAAGATGTTCCGTACATGATCTTTCCCGAACCATGGGTTAACAACAAGGGCGTCAAAAGTGACTATAGAGTCAGAGGTAGAGATTACCGTGGGGGAAGAACTATCCGATCTAGCCTCCATGTTCGAAGAATTTGCCATCATGGACGATTGTCAAGTCAACGCCATCTACGACACCGTCGTCAGAAAGGAAACCATCAGTGAGATCCCACCAAGATCCGAGCCAATCAACAACTGGTATTCAATGAAGGGGCCCATAGTATCCGAGGATTTCTTGATCCGAGAAATGGGTTGCATACCCCGTACAGCAACAAAGGAAAAGCGTCTCACACTTACTTTCGAGTCCAAGAGTGTTTTCTAATACCCTCACCCAAGAGGATATGGAGGCAATAGCCGAGCGTGTGTTTCCTTTCTTTGCTAATGAAAAATTCGATATTTCTGAGTACCCCGAGATTGCAAACATCATAAATGATGAATTAACTAATAACGAACTTAATGAACAAGTTAATAACGATTCAAATTATGATGAAATAGACCACGAAAACATAACATACCTAAATGAACTAGCTCAACAGGTTCGTTGTCGTGGTGAAAATGGTCCAGGGGCTGATGAGGAATTGCATGTTGTTAATCTGGGTACTGACGAAGAGCCGAAAGGAACGAAGATTGGCAGCTTCTTCAAGGGGGAAGATAAAGACAGATTGACTGCACTGCTCAAAGAGTTCGTGGATGTATTCGCATGGTCGTACAAAGACATGCCGGGTTTGGACAGAAAGGTCGCGGAGCACATAATTCCGATCAGAGAGGACGCCAAGCCAGTAAAGCAGAAGCTCAGAAAGATCAAGCCAGAATGGTCTCTACAGTCAAAGAAGAGATTGAAAAGCTCCTCAGTGTGGGTTTCATCAAAGTCATTGAGTATCCGACTTGGCTAGCCAACATTGTGACTGTCAGAAAGGCAAACGGCAAGGTTCGGTTTGTGTGGTCTTCCGGGATTTGAACAAAGCTTCCCGAAAGATGATTTTCCACTACCAAACATCGACATGCTCGTCGATTCGACTGCCAACTATGAAGTCCGCTCATTTGTGGACGGTTTTTTGCCGGTTACAATCAGATTCTCATGTCCGAAGAGGACCAACACAAGACAGCTTTCACAACACCGTGGGGCACTTTCTGCTACACAATCATGTCGTTCGGATTAAGGAACGCTAGGGCTACCTACCAGAGAGGGCTGTTACGGATCTATTCCAAGACATGATCGAGGTCTATGTAGACGACATGATCATCCATTCAAAGGGAACCAACAGTCAACATTTGATCGATCTTCGCAAATTCTTTGAAAGACTTCGACAATACAACATGAGACTCAATCCCGCAAAGTGCACTTTTGGGGTCGTCAGAGGAAAGGTTCTCGGTTATATGGTCACTGAGAGGGAATTGAAGCCGATCCCTCCAAGATCAAGGCAATCATTGACATGCCTCCTCCAAAGACGCGGAAGGAAATCAAAGGTTTCATGGGCAGACTTCAATACATCAGTCGATTTGTGCACCAACTTACTTCCATGTGTGAGACGATCTTCAAGCTACTAAAAAAGAAGGTGGCTCTAGAATGGACCGATGCTTGCCAAGAAGCCTTCGACCAAGTGAAGAATTACTTGACATGCCCTCCAGTTTTGGTTCCACCGCACAAGGAGAAACCTCTCTTGCTCTATCTCACTGTCAATGATGAAGCCCTAGGGGCTATGTTAGCACAAGAACAGCGAGACTCCACAAAAGAGAATGCTATCTACTTTGTCAGCCGCCGGTTTCAAGGAGCTGAAAAGAACTACACTGTCTTAGAGAAGTCTTGTGCTGCATTGGTTTGGGTTACTCAAAAGCTCAAGCATTACATGGAGGCCTTCCCAATCAAGTTGGTAGCAAAAGTGGACCCGCTCCGCTACATCTTCGAGAAGCCTTTCATGTCAACAAGAATAGCCAAATGGTATTTCATGCTCGCCGGTTACGATATCACTTACATCACACTCATATCCATCAGGGGGAAAGTGTTCAGTGATCAGCTTGCTGAATTCCGTGTGACGAAGTGAAGGGGGAAGATGTACAGTTCCCGACGAGCATTTAATTTACGCTACAACAGAAGAAACTAAGTGGCAACTTTTTTTCAATGGCACAGCCAATAAGCATGGATATGGCATAGGGATGTTACTTGTTGATCCAAAGGACATGTATACTCCAATCGCTATCCGCCTCGAATTTGAAGCCACCAACAACATCGCTGAGTACGAAGCATGCATAGCGGGGCTCGAAGCAGCCCTCGAGAGAAATGTCACAAGTTTAGAGGTATTTGGTGATTCCTTGCTCATCATCAATCAGACATCTGGAAAATGGAAGATTCAAGACTCGACTCTGCAACGGTATGGTCAACATCTCGAGGAGTTGGTTGAAGAGTTTCAAGAAATCACCTTTAACTACCTGCCAAGGGACAAAAACCGTTTTGCTGATGCACTAGCCACCATCGCTTCACTGGTCGAAATACCTGAGGTTAAAATGGTGAAGCCCTTCAAATTTCCCGAAGGAACAGTCTGGCATACTGCTTGAGTATCGAGATCAACGAGGTCCAAGCAAACTCCCCGTGGTATGCGGATATCATGAATTTCCTCAAGGATGGTACTTATCCCGAGAATAGCAATAAGAAGTCCCAAATTGCATTGCAAAGACTAGCCTCCCGATATGTACTGATTGGGGACCGAGTCTACAAAAGGCACCACGAAGGGATCAATCTCCTATGTGCAAATGAGACCGAAGCTCAAGAAATAATGCATGAGATCCACGAAGGTGAATGTGGGCCCCACATGAACGGGTTTATGTTGACCAAGAAGATACTCCGCATGGGTTATTATTGGAGTACCATGGAAAGGGACTGCATCGAGAAAGCCAAGAGGTGCGCCAAATGCCAATTCCATGCAATCTACAGCACGCTCCACCTTCACAGCTTTACAATATGACCACGCCTTGGCCTTTCTCTTGTTGGGGCATAGACACCATCGGTAAAGTACACCCTACTAGCAGCAACGGACAATCTTTCGTCCTAGTAGCCGTGGACTATTTTACAAAATGGGTCGAAGCACAGGCTTACCGAGTTCTCAACGCCAAGAAAGTGGCCGAATTCGTAAAAACCCACATCATGTGCCGGTACGGCGTTCCTCATGAAATCATCTTAGACAACGGTTCTCACTTTGAGAAAGAGATGGACGCGCTCCTGGTAGAATACAAGATTACTAAGCACAAGTCATCTCCATACCGCCCTCAAGCAAACGGCGCGGTCGAGGCAGCTAATAAGACAATCGAGACCATTGTGAAGAAAATGGCCTCCACCGGAAGGGATTAGCCCGAAAAGCTACCTCTAGCATTATGGGGCTACCGCACATCAATACGGACAGTGACTGGAGAAACTCCTTATGCACTGGTATATGGTTCCGAAGCTGTACTCCCAATAGAGCTCGAAGTCCTATCCCTATGGGTCCTCCTCGAGAACCAAGTCAATGAAGTCGATTGGATGCAAAGTTGATATGAACATCTAGCCCTACTCGACGAGAAAAGGCTAAGGGCAATCGAACGTACGAGGGCCTATCAACAAAGAATGGCTAGGGATTTCAACAAAAAGGTAAAGCCCCAAAACATCAGTGTGGGAGATTTGGTCCTAAGACAACACCCTCCTAATGCCATGAACCCCCTTGGAAAATGGGGACCCCGATAGATCGGTCCGTACGTAGTCAAGAAGATACTAAGCGGCGGTGCAGTCCGACTCGTGGATTTAGACGGAGATCAGCTGCCAAAGGAAGTCAACCTCGACAAGTTGAAGACATTTTACATCTAATAAACGAAGACCATAAAAAAAAAAAAAAAAAAAAAAGCTCGCTAGGTTGAAAACCCGCAAGGGCGGCCTAGGCAAAAATTAGAGCACGTGCAAAAAAGAAGCCAGCTAGATTGAAAACCCGAAAGGGCGGTCTAGGCAAAAAACAGGGTGCACAAAAAAAATTAAAAAAAAATAAAATAAAATGGGCTTCGTTTGTTTGAACTACGGGGACCTGAGCCTCTACACTGGAGGAATGTAGGCAACCTTCGGGTGCGGTCTAAAATATGAACAAATACCCAAATCATTTCAAATTAACGAGATGCAATTTTTATTCATTTCTTGAATTATTTTTATCATTACAACGGATTTTGTTGAACTAATAAAAGACATTAAAACATTAAAATCCTAACAAGTGGTCTATTTTAATTGCAATCTCTTGGGGATACTAGGAAAAATCTAATTTTCTCTTGGCCTTCGAAGGACCACCCGAACGACTATCAATCCGACTCTTCTTGGGAAGTCTAGGAACACTGATGCGGACCGATACCTTCTGCGCAACAGAGCGCCTCCGAGCATAAAAGTCATCCAAAGGGGTACCGAAAGGGTCAGTTAGAATGTTGTTCACATCAGCAGCAGCTTCCTTGTACCTCAAATCACTGCTATGCTCAAAGTCCTTCCCTAACAACTAAGCCCGAAGAGCATCTTCCCAAGTAATGTCGCGGTAGACGGTACCAAGCAAGTGATCCAAGTAACTCTCGGGAGGAAAAATACTACCCCGATGCAAAGGATCTGAAGCCCAACGGTTACGATCATCTCCCCAAGCCGACTGAAGCTCATTCGAGAAGTCCGGACCCATATAAGAAACTGGACGAAGCCTCCCGTTCCTCGGAAAAGGAATTATCTGTTGACGGCCAAATTGCCTCAAAACCCGTTCTGGTTGGTAAAACGAAGAATCTCTCAACCCGGGTAAAACCACATACTGAAAACCAGAGGTCCACTCCACCAAAGGGCGAAGACATCAAGGGCACCACTTACGTCAGCTGTAAGACGAGAAGCAAAAAATCTCCTCCAACCCTCTTCAGTCAAATCTCTAATCAGCAACCGTCGCCTATGAACAACAAAAGGAGAAAGGTCGCCATCTGACGAATAAATCCTGAAATGCTTCTGAAGCCATATGGTCAAAAGCAAGGGGCTTCCTCATCGCATCTCGCCCGTACGGTGCAATTCGTCCAAACCATACAAGGTCTCTCCTACAACGAGCGGAATTATGCTGAGTCGTTGCCCTTCGCCTGCAACACGATTTCAGCCAACTGCGCATCCGCAGTACCCAGAGGAGTGACAAACAAAACCTCGCTGAAAAGGCAGACAGCCATGGCATTTCTCTTAAAGGACTGAACCGCGACATCTTCCGAATGCAAACTGAAAAACATCGGAAGCTCAATTATGTCAACAACGGTCCCGTGCATCATCTTCTTCACCTCTCCAACATGGAGATTCAGAAGGTCAATCCAAGAATCAACAACACCGCGTTGTGTGAAGCCATTCTATGTTCCCTTTTGAGTCAAAATAAAGATTTTCAATCTGTTTTAACATCATGAGCATAATCAACAAATATGAGCAAGCATGAATAAGCTATTTACACAAGCAATCAAGCAAGAACATATGAACAAACAAAGCCAAAACTTGTACATGCAACAAATTGTGCACAACCAAAGAATCCTTTGAAATCAAGATTTTTCAAGAAAAACAATTCTTTTGAAAACCATTTGCAAAACAAGTTGTGTACAACAAAGGATTCAAAAAAAAATTACAAAAAGGGTTATGCACAAGGAGGCTTTAAAAACCCAATTTTATGTCCAAAAGACTTGTGCATAACCAAGCTTTAAAAAACCAAGTTTTGGCTAAAAGAGAATAAGGTAATGTGCACAACAAATCTGTAAATTTGGAACCTGGATAAGCAGAAGCAAAAGGGACACAAAATGTTTCTGCCCTGCACAAAATGGTTAAACTTTGAAACATTCTGTTCCCTGCCCAACATAGCCGTACGGCTATAGCATGCTGGCAATTATTTTATTGCAGTTTTTCAACTTCTGATCATCAAGCCCCAGTTTATTGTATTTCCAGAACAATTTCCACTCCAGAAGATTCAATCAGAAACACAAAACACACAAAACAAACACAAAAGTTAACAAAAACGGAGGAACGGGAGTTTCACCCACACAAAAGCGTCCCCAAAGCTTATAAAAAGAAGTTTGCAAACACTTTACTCCCCAGCAGAGTCACCACTGTAAGGATCCCGCCCCGTGCGGAAACGCGACGAGTATGGGGGCGAAACGCCAAACACGGTTATCACGCAAAACATAACGGAGTCGCCACATTTGTTAATTATTTAACCCAACAAATGGAAAGGTTAGAGATTCTATTAGTTCGGAGGTCAGGTTACGCCTTGGGAAGAGTTTTACGTTACCTAAGTCGCCTCGGATAGGACCGATCTCCCTAATGTTAGTTAACAAAGTGCGTGTGTGTGTGTATTTCAAAAATGGGAGAAACTGACTTTTAGCAAAACTGGTTAATTATTTAACAGAAAAGGGTTATTTTGCAAACATTCTGACCAGAAAGGGAAGAAACTAAAAAATCCACTCCCCGGCCAAAGTAGCCGTACGGATGGGGAGGGCGTTCCAAGGATTTTTGACAGTTTATCAGAAAACTGTCCAGTTTCAGGCAAAACAGAGTGTTTTTGCTGAAACTGGACTGAGATGATCATTTTCAGTTATTTTCTTTAACAAAAACATGGATAAAATCATCCCTATGTCATTGATCACTAGTTGGACACCAAAACACAAAGGTTTTGGGTGTGATCAAGACAATCATTGGGGCAATTTAAGAAAAAGGTGATGAACATGCCCTTTGGGCTAAAATGACCATTTGATGAGTAAAGATTGAAACTTTACCCTCAAGATGGGCTTATGATGCAAGATTAAACCTTTAGGGACAAAAATATAACATAAAGATTGAATCTTTATGTCCCATGCTTGGTGATTTATGGCTAGGTCATGGTTGGGATGATAAAGATTGAAACTTTATACCCAATCATAACTCTCATGGCCAAACAAGAGAAAAATCAATATGAAATTTAACAAATCATGATCAGCTTTAGGTTTTATCCCATAATCACACACTAGGCATGAAGGGAACCATGAATCACCTCATGATTTGGTTCCAATATACATATATAATCATAATATATAGCTAGAGAGGACAAGACTTGTATAATATATACTCCCTCCGTCCCAGCATAAGTGACACTTATTTCCTTTTCGGTCTGTCCCAGCACAAGTGACACTACCTAAAATGGAAATGTTTTAATATATTTATATTCAACCAATCTCACAATTTAACCCCACTCATTCTCTCTCTTCATTTTCCACCACTCATTTTATTCAACTAACACTACTATTTACCCCACTCATTCTCTCTCTTCATTTCTACCACACAACTACTACCTTTTCTTAATCTTCGTGTCCCAAAATTTGGTGCCACTTGTGCTGGGATGGAGGGAGTATATATATAGTGCTTGAAATGGACAAGACTTTCAATGGAATGTAAAATGCTTGAATGGACAAGGCTTGCAAGAATAATAAGAAATAACACAAGAATGAGCAATAATATGAACAATAATAAAAGAGTTTGAGATGAAGAAGAAGATGGGGAGAAGGAGGCTTCACCTATGATGGTTATGGCCTATCTTCCTCTCTTTTCACTCAAATATATATATCACTCACTTTCTGCTCTCAAACTGGCAGAGTATCAGCTCACAAAACGTTTTCTCCCCCCCCCCTGAAATGATCAGCATAGGGTTCAATTTATAGGGACTGAGGGTGCCCAAACCAGCCGTACGGCTAGGTCCCTCAGGTACCCAAACCATCCGTACGTCTCAGTCTGGCGAGCTTCAGGATTTTTCTAAGGTTAATTCCAGTTCAGTCCTGGAATATTAGGTTTATCCTAGTGAGGTCCTGGCCCATTGGTTTATCCCAAAATGGTACCAAGAATTCCTCTAAAGTATGTCAATTTCAGATTGGGTTACTTACACACCCGCAATAGATTCCAGTCCAGTTTAAGATTCATCAAAGAGAAGAGCATCTTGAAACCGAAGTTTTTCACAAATCTCTCATGAGAACGCCTACGAAAAGGACGAACGAACTTTGTCAAATCATGTTTGTGATTGCGCCCCATTTTTAAATCATGAGATAATTTTTTGTATATCTTCCTCATCTTCACATCTCCATCATCATCTATTTCATATACATTTTTAGATGTGTAATCGTGATGGGGTAACTGAGATTCATTATATAAAGAAGGCAGAAGGATTGAATTCAGAGTGAAATGACCGGGAATATGAGGGGTAATTATTGGATTTGAACCTTCGTTTATGATATCAAACATGTATTGCTCATTACCTTTAAGGTTTGGTGGTGGCAGATTCGAGCATAAAAACAAGTGTTTGACAAATTCACATGACATATTTGTTAGTACCCGATCTGAAGTTTGAGGACTTCCTAGACGTTTAGGAGCCTCCGAGGATCTTTTAGGCAATAAAAACCTGACAAGGACCTATCCGAAAGCTTTCCAGAATTCTAGATTGATGAAATCAATTATAAGTCGAATTCTACCAGGATAATGACCTAATCCTGAGAACAAAGCGATGAGATTTCACTGAGATCTAGATAACCACACGATCCGGTAACACTGGCCACGCGGCCAGTGTGGGAGTTTCCGCGCGCCCACTCCTCTCGACTCCTATTCCCTATAAATAGGTGCCTCCAGCTCCAGAGACAGAGGAACCAATTGATTCTACGAGTTTCAGAGTCAAAACTGACAGGAAAACTCTTAGTTTAAGCCTTTTTGGCACCCTCGAAGCCTCTTCGAATCTTCAAGAAGCTTCAATCATAGTTCTTGCCGATCAAGGTAAGTCCTCTTACTTTTCTTCTTATGTTCTTAGGCTAGATCTATTTTATGCATGTTTTCATTATGTCTATACATCTATATTCATATGTTCTTCATGCGTTCTTCATATTCTTAGTCTAAATTCATAATATATGCTATAACTAGGGTATCGATCTTCATGTTTATATGTTCATATGTATTCATGATATTCTTATTATTATGCTAGATCTAAGTCTTATACACACATTGTCACGACCCGAAAACCCACCTCTATTTTCTTAGTAATAAATATTTAATTATTTATTTATTTCTTATTTATTTATTTAAATTATTTATTTATTTAAATAATTATGTGTGCATTTTGTGTTTCATAATATTTTATGACTAGCATTAATTGGTTATTTGTGCTAGTGTAGAGTGTTGGGTCTTAGTTGTTAGAGGGGAGTATAAGAGTATTGTGTTGTTAGTGGAGGAGGGGCCCTAAGTGTAACATTTCTTTTTATCTCAACCTCCCACCCCCTCCCTCTCTCTCCCAGCACACTCAATCCATTCTCTCTCCTCCATTGTTGCTAGAGAAGTAAGAACTCTCTCCTCCTTCTCTCTTCTTTTGATCATCTTCCTTTCATTATTTCTTATTGCTCATTTTATGAAAAATGCATAGATCGTCGCTAGGATCGTTTAGAGCCAAGAAAATTTGAATTTCGTCATCTTTCATAATTTCCAAGTAAGTTACTTTCCCCCTTCTTTGTATATTAATGCTCATAATTACTATCTATGATGCTTGGGTTGTTAAGTGATGATTTGTGGAAAATTTAGAATTTATTTGGAATTTATTGGTATTTTGTGTAATTTTATATTATTTATGACTATGTTCAAATCTTAGTAAAATTGGTTTATAGTTGTTATAGAAAGCTTTTATAAGCTTAGAAGTCATTTTTATACTTCACTATACAAGTTAGAATTTGTTGCTTTTGGATACGTAGTTTTATGTTATTTAATAATTTTGGGGTTATTTGGGTTTTAGAGGCACAGGAATTGAGTTTTCTTGTCTTTAAATGTTAGGATAGAAGTATATATAGGTAATCCTAAGATTTAGAACGAAAAGATTGAAATTCGGAGCTAAAACAGGAATTTTTCATAATGTCCGGCCGAACACTTTATAAAAATTGTCCGTTTTACGTTCAATCTTCCGGAGGCCATAACTTCTTCGTCCAGACTCCGTTTTGGACGTGTAAACTATCGTTGGAAATATCTTTTCGAGTAATACGTAATGATTCTATTGGACTCATGGTTCCAGATCAGAATGGTTGTCTTATTGTTGAGGTTTAAGATCAAGGTGTAGTCTCGGTCTAGGTTCCGTAGTACTATTCTAGTTAACTTAGTTGGGCACCGTGGAACACTCTAGTGTTTGTTAATGGTTCCTTTATGAACAAATGTGTTGTGAAATTTGACTAAGTATTGTTTGGGAATGTTTGGGCATCTTATGATGTGTTCAGGATTATTCCAATCAAATTGATTTTAGGATAAGACTTGGTCTAGGTTTTAGGTGATATCCTATAGTACCTAGAGGGTTGTTATGGAACACCAAAGTGTTGGTTTGGTCCGTTTGTGATCATGTATGAATAGGTGTAACCTTTTGGGTTCGTTTGGGTGTTTAGAATTGGTTCGTTTATGAACGGATGTAAAGCGTGAAATGGTGATTGGGTACCTATGGTTTTGATTAATCTTAAGGTGCATTTATTCAGATTTCCTATTTGGAATTCCATGTGTAAAGAGATGGTTGATTTCTTGGTCATAGTACTCTTTATGAGTAGACGTTTAGGGTCATTTTGGTAATAGTCTTTGTACCATTTGTGAGTGACCGTTGGGTTGTGCTCTTTATGAGTAACTCGTGGGTATCACCTTAAGGATGTATTTGGTATGGTCCCTTATCATGGAATCATCGTGTTTTAATAATCATTGTTGTTGGGCTCCTTATGAGCAATTTCGTTTATCGTTGTGGTGCACTTCATGAGAAACTCTTGTTATCGTTGTTGTTAAACTCTTCATGAGTAACCGTTGCATCTTTATGGTGATTATTTGGTATGGTTCCCTACTTTGGAATCACTAGTTGTTTATCTAAGCTAGTATTTATTATTTGGCATTTATTTGAAAGCCCAGCTGACATTTGTGTTTGTTTCGGGCGATGCGAAAGATTATAATGGCAATGAACTGAGTCCATTATAATTCTTGACCATTGTTTTGCCCCATTATTACCCTCCTACAGATTGGCCTTGGATGTGAGATGAGCTAGCCCCTTTGTGAGCATTATAGCTATTGGTTTTGGGCTTTGACTGTGTGTCATCGTCCCCTTGTTGTTATTGGTTCCGGTACCGGGGGTTTCCTCTTCAGCTTTTATGCTACTATGAAGATGGGTTGATTGGTTTCCTTCAGCTCTTATGCTGTTACGTTGATTGGATGTCTTCAGCTGTTTATGCTAACACGAAGATTGGTTGATTGGAATTGGTTCAAGCTGCACAGCAATTGTTATATCCTTTGGTTTAAACCTTGGCTCAGTATCCTTTGTAACGTGTTTATTTCAGTCCTATGTGCTGCATGATGAGTTAGTCGTTATTTCCAACTGGTATGGGACGGTTGGCGATAGGGAACTTTCTCATTTGTTGTTATATGATTTACTTGCTCAGTTATATAATTGATTTGCATGATATTATGCCATGTAGATGCATTTAGTAACTTACTGAGATTTTATCTCACCCCGTTTCTTGTTTCAAATTGTTTTTCCTTAAACCCCCCCCCCCAGGAAAGCAAGTGGTATCGTTTGAGGTCCGTTGTATCGGGAGTCTTCTGAGCAGGTTGATCGCCTTTGGGGTAGTTGCTCTTCAGAGCCTCTTTGTATGGTTGAAAGGTCGTGGTCGTCCAGGGTTATGTATATATTGTTGTCCTTTGGGAATCTATATTATTAACAGTTGTTCTTGCTTCCGCGTTTGTTTCTAGTCTCCGAGTTATAATCTCGTTGAGGTATTGTTTGTTGGTATTGGTTTATAGTTGAATTCACGCGCCCAGTTTGGTATTTTGCATTTTGGATATGTACATTATTTAAATTTTATGTTTATGGATTTTTGGAATTTCCGGGGCGCGACAGTTGGTATCAGAGCAATGGTTTTAGATCTTGAAAGAGAATAAGAACTCTGATATTGAATAGGTTTCAGTACTTGGGTGTTATAATTTTGAGCAGTTTAGAAAACTAAGTTTTCTTGAAGATGAGGTTAAGGTAGAAGTGGTTGAGTTATGAGTCATGATATTGATGTCGAGTGTTTCTTCTCTTGTGGTATATCAAGTATAAGATTGGTGTCAATAGTGTTGGTTCCATTGGGGTTAGTTGGTTTGGGAATCGAGAGTGGGAGTTTTGAAGGCTTGGACGTACCTATTTCGTAAAGTGGAAATGTCTTGTGCTATATTCGTATGTTTGTTCTCATTAAGTGATTTATGTTGAGGTGTATTCTCGAGTACGAAATTTCGTGATTGCTACTGGTATGTGTAGGGTGATTTAGTTATGTCACCTATGCGAGATATTGATGAGTTAAGTGGTATGGTTTAGCTTTCTACATGCTACGAATTTCTTGTGTGCCATCGATAGGTGGTGAATATTTCTATATTAGTATGTTTGACTTTGTTTAGGAGCATACTAAGTATATATAATGTTCAGGTTCTATATTGAAAATCAGAAAATCTTTATTATAAGGATGTGCTGGGAATTTAGCTTATTCTGTTGGCAATATTAATTTTGAAGTCTTGGGTATAATTTATATTGGGGGCAATATGTCGCTTGATTGATAGGGAACTTGGGTTATATGATGAGTAAATATAAGCTAGAATACTGATAGGTGAATCGGTGGACGTATGGTATAGGTTGGGTTAAAAGAGTTAAAGATTCAATTTGAGAATTTCTCGATAGGGGATTTTTCTTTACTTTTAGTACATCTACGTGAGTGCATCGGAATTGTTTAGTATGAGAAAATACATAGTTTATTATAAGTGATATTAAGAAGTTGAGTTATTATACTTTTGGAATCATTTTAGTACATGAATGGAGTTGAGTTAAAGCAATACGAGTTATGAGTATATTGTGGAAGTTATAATCATTAATGATGGTAAGCGCGTTAAGTTTGAAGGACTAAACACATTTTGAGAGAGTAATAATTTCTCGAACTATTGAAGGCATTTTGAGTTTTGGTTAAATGGTTGTTTTATGGTTCTAAATCTCTTCTTGGTGGCGTTCTCGTTTGGATTAAGGGTAGGTAAGGAAAGTTGGGTACAGACACTTGGGCATATTAAAGAATACTATGATGTAGTATTGGATCGGTTGGACTGTGATTAGCTAATAGGTTTATTATGATGGTAGTAAAAATCGAGCCTAAGTATCATCGAATTGATAAATGTAACGTGAAAGACTATTGTGGGTTAGCCATTGAAGATTTAGGATTTGCTAAATTCCTGTGGTGTGTTCAAGCACGGATTATTAATTTAAATGGGAGTTAGAGGAAATCTCGTGAAGGTAAAATTTGGGTTGTTTTACGGACTACTGGGTATTTGTAACTGTTTTAGGCTTTCAAAGATTTGGAGTAATGTGATGATGAAATTATAGCGTGGATTTAAGTAAACATTTTGTATTAAAATTTTGGGCTTACATTGTACCTCTAATTTAAGGTGCCATCTAAGGTGAAAGCACTATAATGGAAATCCTTGGAGATATAGCCACTTTGGTGAATATTATGAGGATGGAAAATTTCTTTAGATTTCCCTATTTTAAGAAGTCGATTAAGCTCGAGATGGTTTAATGTTTGAATTTCTGTGAAGTAATACTAAGTATGCGGTTTACAAATGGAAGTATCCTTGCAGTGTAATTAAGTTTATGAAATGAGATAAGCTTGTAGTATCTCGAGAGTTATGTTTAGGAGCAATTTGGATTCTTCGATTTTGAATATGGATTCTAATTAGTAGTGAAGGTAACGATTGAAGGAAGTTAAGTACGAGAGGTTGTTATGTTGTAAGCATTATTTAAGGTTACCATATGATGGTTTAAATTGGATGATTGAGAAATTCGGGAAGTGACGGAACCAGCGTATCCGTGGCTATTTGATCATTCGGGTAAGTAATTTAAAAATTCGGGACGAATTTTCTTTTAAGGAGGAGTGAATGTCACGACCCGAAAACGCGCCTCTATTTTCTTAGTAATAAATATTTAATTATTTATTTATTTCTTATATATTTATTTAAATTATTTATTTATTTAAATAATTATGTGTGCATTTTGTGTTTCATAATATTTTATGCCTAACATTTAATTGGTTATTTGTGCTAGTGTAGAGTGTTGGGTCTTAGTTGTTAGAGGGGAGTATAAGAGTATTGTGTTGTTAGTGGAGGAGGGGCCCTAAGTGTAACATTTCTTTTTATCTCAACCTCCCACCCCCTCCCTCTCTCTCCCAGCACACTCAATCCATTCTCTCTCCTCCATTGTTGCTAGAGAAGGTAAGAACTCTCTCCTCCTTCTCTCTTCTTTTTGATCATCTTCCTTTCATTATTTCTTATTGCTCATTTTATGAAAAATGCATAGATCGTCGCTAGGATCGTTTAGAGCCAAGAAAATTTGAATTCCGTCATCTTTCATAATTTCCAAGTAAGTTACTTTCCCCCTTCTTTGTATATTAATGCTCATAATTACTATCTATGATGCTTGGGTTGTTAAGTGATGATTTGTGGGAAATTTAGAATTTATTTGGAATTTATTGGTATTTTGTGTAATTTTATATTATTTATGACTATGTTCAAATCTTAGTAAAATTGGTTTATAGTTGTTATAGAAAGCTTTTATAAGCTTAGAAGTCATTTTTATACTTCACTATACAAGTTAGAATTTGTTGTTTTGGATACGTAGTTTTATGTTATTTAATAATTTTGGGGTTATTTGGGCTTTAGAGGCACAGGAATTGAGTTTTCTTGTCTTTAAATGTTAGGATAGAAGTATATATAGGTTCTCCTAAGATTTAGAACGAAAAGAGTGAAATTCGGAGCTAAAACAGGGATTTTTCATAATGTCCGGCCGAACACTTTATAAAAATTGTCCGTTTTACGTTCAATCTTCCGGAGGCCATAACTTCTTCGTCCAGACTCCGTTTTGGACGTGTAAACTATCGTTGGAAAGCTATTTTCGAGTACTACGCAATGGTTCTATTGGACGCATGGTTCCAGATCAGAATGGTTGTCTTATTGTTGAGGTTTAAGATCAAGGTGTAGTCTCGGTCTAGGTTCCGTAGTACTATTCTAGTTGACTTAGTTGGGCACCGTGGAACACTCTAGTGTTTGTTAATGGTTCCTTTGTGAACAAATGTGTTGTGAAATTTGACTAAGTATTGTTTGGGAATGTTTGGGCATCTTATGATGTGTTCAGGATTATTCCAATCAAATTGATTTTAGGATAAGACTTGGTCTAGGTTTTAGGTGATATCCTATAGTACCTAGAGGGTTGTTATGGAACACCAAAGTGTTGGGTTTGGTCCGTTTGTGATCATGTATGAATAGGTGTAACCTTTTGGGTTCGTTTGGGGTGTTTAGAATTGGTTCGTTTATGAACGGATGTAAAGCGTGAAATGGTGATTGGGTACCTGTGGTTTTGATTAATCTTAAGGTGCATTTATTCGGATTTCCTATTTGGAATTCCATGTGTAAAGAGATGGTTGAGTTCTTGGTCATAGTACTCTTTATGAGTAGACGTTTAGGGTCATTTTGGTAATAGTCTTTGTACCATTTGTGAGTGACCGTTGGGTTGTGCTCTTTATGAATAACTCGTGGGTATCACCTTTAGGATGTATTTGGTATGGTCCCTTATCATGGAATCATCGTGTTTTAATAATCATTGTTGTTGGGCTCCTTATGAGCAATTCCGTTTATCGTTGTGGTGCTCTTCATGAGAAACTCTTGTTATCGTTGTTGTTAAACTCTTCATGAGTAACCGTTGCATCTTTATGGTGATTATTTGGTATGGTTCCTACTTTGGAATCACTAGTTGTTTATCTAAGCTAGTATTTATTACTTGGCATTTATTTGAAAGCCCAGCTGGCATTTGTGTTTGTTTCGGGCGATGCGAAAGATTATAATGGCAATGAGCTGAGTCCATTATAATTCTTGACCATTGTTTTGCCCCATTATTACCCTCCTCCAGATTGGCCTTGGATGTGAGATGAGCTATCCCCTTTGTGAGCATTATAGCTATTGGTTTTGGGCTTTGACTGTGTGTCATCGTCCCCTTGTTGTTATTGGTTCCGGTACCGGGGGTTTCCTCTTCAGCTTTTATGCTACTATGAAGATGGGTTGATTGGTTTCCTTCAGCTCTTATGCTGCTACGTTGATTGGATGTCTTCAGCTGTTTATGCTAACATGAAGATTGGTTGATTGGAATTGGTTCAAGCTGCGCAGCAATTGTTATATCCTTTGGTTTAAACCTTGGCTCAGTATCCTTTGTAACGTGTTTATTTCAGTCTTATGTGCTGCATGATGAGTTAATCGTTATTTCCAACTGGTATGGGACGGTTGGCGATAGGGAACTTTCTCATTTGTTGTTATATGATTTACTTGCTCAGTTATATAATTGATTTGCATGATATTATGCCATGTAGATGCATTTAGTAACTTACTGAGATTTTATCTCACCCCGTTTCTTGTTTCAAATTGTTTTTCCTTAACCCCCCCCAGGAAAGCAAGTGGTATCGTTTGAGGTCCGTTGTATCGGGAGTCTTCTAAGCAGGTTGATCGCCTTTGGGGTAGTTGCTCTTCAGAGCCTCTTTGTATGGTTGAAAGGTCGTGGTCGTCCAGGGTTATGTATATACTGTTGTCCTTTGGGAATTTATATTATTAATAGTTGTTCTTGCTTCCGCGTTTGTTTCTAGTCTCCGAGTTATAATCTCGTTGAGGTATTTTTTGTTGGTATTGGTTTATAGTTGAATTCACGCGCCCGGTTTGGTATTTTGCATTTTGGAGATGTACATTATGTAAATTTTATGTTTATGGATTTTTGGAATTTCCGGGGCGCGACACACATCATATGCTAGATCTAGGATTGTAATCCCTATTTATGTGCATATGCCATAGCCTATGATGATCCTAGGGTTTCATCAAACCCTAATATGATCTAGGAACTACTTCTAACCCTAATCTTCCCCCTCTATATGCATGATCCCGCTTCATCTCTCCCCATTCTAATTCATCAATGAACTACACCAACCTGAGCTTCTCATGATGAGAAGAATGTAGGCAATCTTCGGATCCGGTCTCAATCACTAACACACACACACATTGATCATGATAGAAAGATTGATTCGTCGGGCAATAGGAGTGATAACTTGATATTCTTCTTCTATTGTAATTTGACCCCCGAACCCTATTAATTCTCATAAATGGTTTTCTCAATGTTTTAACAACAAATAAAACAATGTGGCGACTCTCGATTTTCATCTCACGTATTCACAGTGGCAACTCTGCTGGGGAATTTGTTTTGAAAAAACCTTTTTTCAAAACTTAAGAGGGTCTAACTTTCATAACTTCACGTTTTTGTGTGTGTTCTAACTTCCCCGCGCACCCCTTTTTAATTTCTGCACTTCTGGGCATGTACCGCAAGCCGTACGGCTCCTTTTATCTGCAAATCTGATTCTAACGATTTCTTGCAGGTTTTATGAGTTTATAGCATGCTTTAGATATTCTAGATCAGCTCTAATTGTGTTTATCTCATGCTTAGATACTGTTAATATGAATTGTTGTGCTAGTAGACTTCTCTCGTACATTGCATATCATTCCTAAAAATATGTAATCAAATGGCACACTACCACTAGTCCGTGTCACACTGCACACCCTATTGGATACTCCGCTGAGTGCATAGATTTTGGTGATCCTGTCGCCTCTATCTTCGTGGCACCCGGGCTATCTAACTCACTGTTCTCACTTGTGAAGCAGTCGAGGTTAATCCCTTGTTCATTTCTAAAACCATGCACTTTGATCGAGTTAAGAACACTTATAAAAAACAAGTAATCTTAATCTTAACTAAAATCATTCATCATGCTGCATGAGTCTACCCTACACAACTCTAGTCGACCTTAGACCCATCTAGGTCAACCCATCTAGGTCAACCTAATCTACCCTAGATCAACTCTAGTCAAACCTTAGACCCGTCTAGGTTAACCCGTCTAGGTCAACCTAGTCTACCCTAGATCGACTCTAGTCAACCCTTGACCCGTCTAGGTCAACTCTAGTTAACCTCTGACCTTCCTAGGTCAACTTACTCAATACCATCCCGCCTAGGTCAAAATTTGGCCAACTTTGGTCAACCGACCTACCTCTAAGCCATCTAGGGTTCCCCGTCATCTAGACCCATCTAGGTCCACCTTTGACCTCCTAAGTCAACTTCGACCCACTTAGGTCAACCTACCTATCATTAACCCATCTAGGTCAATTTACCCATGTCTCGACGCGCTTGGGTCAACCCTACCTCAACCAACTTAGGTTAACCCGTCTAGGTCAACCCGTTACCTCGACCCGTCTAGGTCAACCCGTCACCTTGACCCGTCTAGGTCAACCCGCCTTCTCGACCCACCTAGGTCAAACCTCTACCTTGACCCATCTAGGTCAACCCGTCACCTCGACCCATCTAGGTCAACCTCTACCTTGACCCATCTAGGTCAACCCGTCACCTTGACCCATCTAGGTCAATCCTTCATCTTGACCCCACCTTTAGTCAAGATAACCAATCTTGGACGACCTACCTCTTGGTCTACCCATGTCAAACCTTACCCGACCTCAGGTCAAGGAGCCACCCTACCTAGGTTTAAGGATCCCGCCCCCGTGCGTGAAACGCGACGAGTTATGGGGGCGAAAGGCCAAACGCGGTTAACATGCCAAAAAATAACGGAGTCGCCACTTTTGTTAATTATTTAACCCAACAAAAGAAAAGGTTAGAGATTCCATTAGTTCGGAGGTCAGGTTACGCCTTGGGAAGAGTTTCACGTCACCCAAGTCGCCTCGGATAGGACTGAGTCTCCCTACGTTAGTTAACAAAGTGCATGTGTGTGTGTGTGTGTTTCAAAAATGGGAGAAACTGACTTTTGGCAAAAACTGGTTAATTATTTAACAGAAAATGGTTATTTTGCAAACATTCTGACCAGAAAAGGAAGAAACTGGAAAATGCACTCCCCGGCCAAAGTAGCCGTACGGATGGGGAGAGCATTCCAGGGATTTTTGACAGTTTATCAGAAAACTGTCCAGTTTCAGGCAAAACAGAGTGTTCTTGCTGAAACTGGACTGAAATGATCACTTTCAGTTATTTTCTTTAACAAAAACATGTATTAAATCATCCCTATGTCATTGATCACTAGTTGGACACCAAAAACAAAGGTTTTGGGTGTGATCAAGACAATCATTGGGGAAATTTAGGAAAAAAGGTGATGAACAAGCCATTTGGGCTAAAATGACCATTTGATGAGCAAAGGTTGAAACCTTGCCATCAAGATGGACTTATTATACAAGATTAAACCTTTAGGGACAAAAATATAACATAAAGATTAAATCTTTATGTCCCATGCTTGGTGATTTATGGCTAGGTCATGGTTGGGATGATAAACATTGAAACTTTATCACCCAATCATGACTCATATGTCCAAACAAGAACAAAATCAACATGAAATTTAACAAATCATGATCATCCTTAGGTTTTTTCCCATAATCACACACTAGGCATGAAGGGAACCTTGAATCACCTCATGATTTGGTTCCAATATACATATATATCATAATATATAGCTTGAGAAGACAAGACTTGTATAATATACATATATATAGTGCTTGAAATGGACAAGACTTTCAATGAAATGTAAAATGCTTGAATGGACAAGGCTTGTAAGAATAATAAGAAAGAACACAAGAATGAGCAATAATATGAACAATAATAAAAGAGTTTGAGATGAAGAAGAAGATGGGGAGAAGGAGGCTTCACCTATGATGGTTATGGCCTATCTTCCTCTCTTTTCACTCAAATGTGTGCATCACTCACTTTCTTCTCTCAAACTGGCAGAGTAACAGCTCTCAAAATGTTTTCTCCCCCTCTGAAATGATCAGCATGGGGCTCAATTTATAGAGGCTGAGGGTGCCCAACATAGCCGTACGGCTAGGGACCTCATGTGCCCAAACCATCCGTACGACTCGACTTGGCGAGCTTCTAGATTTTTCTAAGTTTAATTCCAGTTCAGTCCTGGAATATCAGTTTTATCCTAGTGAGGTCATGGCCCATTGGTTTATCCCTAAATGGTACCAAGAATTCCTCTAAAGTTGGTCATTTTCAGATTGGGGTATTTACAGAGCCCCTCGGCAACATCGCTTTTAAAGAAAGCGGGGTTGTGTACAAAACAAGCATCCCAATCTGATGGGAGGATGGCTTGGCCGATTTGGGTGAGAGATTTCAAGGCTACTCAAACCTATGAGCATCCCATTTTGATGGGAGGATGGCATAGCCGATTTGGGTGAGAGATTCTAAGGCTACTTAAAACTATAAGCATCCCAATCCGATGGGAGGACGGCATAGCCGATTTGGGTGAGAGATTCTAAGGCTACTCAAACCTATAAGCATCCTAATCCGATGGGAGGACGGCATAGCCAATTTGGGTGAGAGATTCTAAGGCTACTCAAACCTATAAGCATCCCAATCCGATGGGAGGACGGCATAGCCGATTTGGGTGAGAGATTCTAAGGCTACTCAAACCTATAAGCATCCCAATCCGATGGGAGGACAGCTTGGCCGATTTGTTCTATGGCTGGACCTAGAGGTATAGGATTCCTACGTATCCCTATTCGAGGGAATCAAGCCTAACGTAGTTCGGGTGAGAGATTTTAAGGCTACTCAAACCTATGGGCCTTGGGTGGATATTCATTCATCCCTTCCTAAACAGGCATGGCTCAAACGCCGGACTTGGTCAACTTGGCTCTATCGGAGAGGGTTGACTAAGGGGGCTGGCATGGATCAGAGGCTTAAATGATGGGCATGGCTCAGAGGCTAGACTCGATAGACTGGCTCTATCGGAGAGGGTCGACTCGAGGAATAGGCATGGCTCAGAGGCTCAAATAATGGGCATGGCTCAGAGGCTGGGCTCGATTGACTATGCTCTATTAGGAGAGGGTCGATTCGAGGATAATTGGTCAACTTATCTCATGACGGAGGGTCGACTACAAGGCTGGTCAACTTATCTCATGGCGGAGGGTTGACTACACAAACTTGTCAACTTATCTCATGACGGAGGGTCGACTACAAGGCTGGTCAACTTATCTCATAGCGGAGGGTCGACTACACGGCTGGTCAACTTATCTCATGGCGGAGGGTCAACTACAAGGCTGGTCAACTTATCTCATGGAGGAGGGTCGACTACACAAACTGGTCAACTTATCTCATGGCGGAGGGTCGACTACAAGGCTGGTCAACTTATCTCATGGCGGAGGGTCGACTACACAAACTGGTCAACTTATGTCATGGCGGAGGGTCGACTACAAGGCTGGTCAACTTATCTCATGACGGAGGGTCGACTACAAGGCTGGTCAACTTGTCTCATGGCGGAGGGTCGACTATAAGGCTGGTCAACTTATCTCATGATAGAGGGTCGACTACACAAACTGATCAACTTATCTCATGGCGGAGGGGGGTTGACTAAATGGTTGGACTTACGAAGGACTACCGGGTCAACGAAATCCAATGGTCTTACGCCACGCCGGACGGCCAAGGACGAATCTCAAGAACCCATCCCTTTTCATGACGCACCATTTCTTTTGCCTAGGCCGCCCTTTCGGGTTTTCAACCTAGCGGGCATCTCTTTCGCGTCTTTTATGGCACACCCTGTGTTTTGCCTAGGCCGCCCTTACGGGTTTTCAACCTAGCGGGCTACTTTTTTGGTGCCTTTCTCCTTTTTTTTATGAGTGATCCAGCCGACTCGATAGAATGGGGACTTTAAAGTATTTTTCTTGGAGGAAACATGCAAGGGCATTTTATTTGGGAGAGAGTCCCTTTATGCTGGTGAGCTCTTTGAGCAATATATCATGAAATGGGAGGAAGCCCTTGCTTGACAGAATACAAGTGTTTAGCTCTTTCCTAAGATGGAGAAAAGAAGACTTGTGGAGACATTTGAAATTTGCCTTAGTTAATATTATCAAATGATTGCTTGAATGGATCATGTTTGTCATTAAGTCAGGATTATAGCAAGCAATTAGCCTTAACATGTATAAATGTTGTGATCAATTAAGATTAAGATTCGATCAATGGGAAGATCGGGAGGAGAATTGGTTTAGAAGGTGGAATTGGTCATTGTCTAGGAAATTGGTCATTGAAGGGACCAAGGGACGAGAACTTGGTCATTTTGAGAAGACCATGGTTTGATGGTTTTGTTTCATGTTGTGACCGGACCCGAAGGTTGCCTACGTTCGCCTCAGTTTGAGGAACTCAGGTCGCCATAGTTCGGCCCTAGGCCGTCTTTTGCTGAAATTGGCTTTCTTTCGATGTTGTCTCGGAGGACGTTGTTGCTCACTTTGCTTTGCGGTGAACTCCTTGAGATGGACCTCTTTGGGGTAAACCCTCTTAGGACTTTCTTTCTGCCATCTCTTTTCCTTCTTTCCATACGTTCATTTACTTTCCCTCTTCTCCCCACCCCCCCCCCCCTTTTTTTTTTGGAGGAGGTAAACATTAGCCCCAGCTTGCTTTCTCGGGCATTGGCTCCTTTGTAGCCCCTTGGTGGCGTGCCTGTTACTTTGGGCTGACTTTGAAGATTCCGGGAAGCCCTATGCTTGGTCGCACACGTGTGAGCACTGTCAAATCTTGGTCGTCGAGCAACAACGTCCTCACCTTTTCGTTGTCTCGGGATGCCTTCGATGTGCATCAAGAATTGGTCTTGGAAAGGTGTATCGGGTTGTGTATCGGGGAAGTGTATGAGGGAAGATTTACCATTAATGGTTTCTTCATGCCAATTGATCACAACATTTATTCACATCAAGATTAATTGTTTGCATTTAGCATTTTACATTTGTGTTTGGGTCCATTCGTCCTTAATGAGTCGTCATTGACTAGTACGCTTAGAAGTCAATTCATCATTTTGGGGACGTAGCAATCAATTGATAATAACAAGCAAGGCAATTTCAAGAGTAAATGTATATTGCAAATAATGTCTCAAGTCTAGAGAGTAGAGAAGGAAAATGACTTTTTTATTGAGATAACTTTGTACATACATGTCCAAGTATGGACCTTTGTAAAAATAAAACGACATAGTCCGGGACGGACTTTTGGTGAAAGCCTAGATCCTACGAGGCTGGAAGACTCATTTTTTTTTAGGGATGGGCTCCCATAAAGCACGATGATCCATTTTCTTCCTTAATTGTTGGAGGGGTTGTCGGCGGCATGTTCCATGTCTTCCACGGGGAACTCGGGTTCCATGTCGTCGGGAGAGATGTCGCGAGATCTCCACTCGGCTTGGCGTTGCAATTGCCGGACCCATCTGTTCATGAGTGGGGAGTTTGCTTTGGCCATCTCCTTTTGGTGATTTCCTTTCAAGGTGCGTAATCTCCGTGCATTGCATTCGGCGAGAGTACGGATTCCCTTTGATGTAATCGTCTTTGTCCTTCTGAAGCTCGGTCTTCTTCTTGTAGACGGTGTCCCAATTGTTTGATCTCATTGCTCATGTGGACGGTTGTCTCGGACGCCAATTCTGATGTGGGCTCCTGGGTCAATGTTTCCAATGGATAGAACCGCGAAGGACTTTTAGCATGTTAAACCTCAAGGTGAAATTATAACCATGATTTGAGAAAAATGTTTCATTATCGGATTAGCCTTTTAGGAAAAAACTTGATCCTTTTATTTTAAGATTTTTTTAATTAAGACATACTTTTGTTTTGAGTGAAAGACTCACACACATTTTTGCAAACTTTTGACAAGGCAATAATAATGATGATTTTATTAAGAAAACTGACAATGGACTCAGAATGGTCACCACATGGCATCAACCGGGGAGTCAAGACTCTAACTAAACCTAACAGACACCTTAACTGACTTTTATTAAGGGCTTACCACAAATCCTAAAAGCAACTGACTCTTCCTAAGGATGAAAACAGACTTTTTCTAAGGGGAGGTTGATGGAAGGGGTTTCGAAACTCCGTCCTCTGCTGTGGAAACCGCATCACCATTCATTTCCCAACCTGGGGCATTCAGCCCTTCAGACATTTTCTGTGCTGCTGATCCTTTCAAAACGCCTTCCGTCATTTCGGCTTTGCTGAGTTTAGGAACCATCATTTGGGACACTGATTTTATCAACTTTTTCCAAAACAGGCTCTCCCACTTTGGGATTGACAACTTTGTCAACCGCGGGCTCCTTTTCCTTGGGGCGGACATCACTCCATTTATCGACCATCGGGGAAGTCACACATTCGAGCATTTTGACGCTCGGGTCATTGGCTGTGTCGGGGGCGTGGGGGCGTCCAAGCTTTCCCTTCTCGATTAGCTTCGAGATGATGCGTTTTATGGCGGTGCAATCATTGGTATCATGGCCATGGTAGTTGTGAAAGGCACACCTTTTGGTCTTGTCGCGACGTTTTTCGAGATTCTTTGGCCGGAAATATTCGAGGGGCCACATGAGGCCCTGTTTGACCAATCCTTCAAACACTTTGCTTATGGGCATTCTGAAATCCTCAAACTTTGTGAAATGGAGCTTGGCTCGGCCTTTGGATTTTCTTTCATTGTTGATCGGAGCGTGGTGGGGATGAGAATCACCGCTACTCAATGCAAAGGGGTGCCCATCGAGTGTCCTTTCAAACTTAGCTTCCATTTGCTTTCTCTTTCCCAACAACGTACCCGACAGAGGTGCAACATGAGGATTCTGTAGAAGTGCATGGGTGTAGGCATACCCATAACCTTGGTTGCTTGCAGGAATATACATTGGAGGCATGCAATGAGCTTGTGGTCTAAGAGGTCTCCGATTGTAGAAATGATACGGGTCACCATGGAATCTTATCGGGAAATCCGGTGGAAGTCGGTTAGTAATGCATGGTCGGGTATCCACATATGGTCTAAATAGTGACTGAGCTCCAGTGACTTGGTTGATGGCATTAAACCGACGGGTATGGTATTGTGAGTATGATGCTTGGGGCGTAACCGGTGTGAACAGTGGTTTGTGGGCTTTTTGAGTGGATTGTGTTTGGGGTTTTATAGGAAGTGTCTCATGGGAGATGTTGGATTTGGGATGAGTTGGAGTGAGGAAGATTTGAGTGAGAGGCTCATTGTGGATGACGGCGTGTTGGGGCGAAGAAATGGAGGTCTCGGTATTTTGGTGAGATGGAGGGGGCAATCTTTGGTTACAATCCGGAGGTCGGGTAGCTTCCACCCTTTCATTGTGGTTGGTCACTTTGGTGAAGGGACCATCAGTTGTGACATCTCTTTGTCTCATCGACTCATTGAACGGGTTCTGTGTTTCCTTGTGGCTCTTCGTGATGACTTCCTCCGTAGCCCCGGAGGCTTCTAGAGTTTGGAGCGGCTCTCCATTCGTCAGGCTATCCGGGTTGTCTGCAACGTCATTTCCCAAACTACCATCCATCAAAGCGGTCTTTCTGAGGTACCAGATCGGAGAAGTTGTAGTGACAGGGGAACTTTCTAACTCCACACGCACTAGGCGGCGACATGATGCTCTCTTCTACTTCATCTGAGCTACGGGGAAGACAAAAGGTAGCTTTAGGCTTGGGTAAACGCTGGGTGAATGCTCATGCTACTGATGGGGAATGACCGCTAGGCTTAGACCTATGGGGTAAAAAGGTGGACAGGATCAAATGGGATCTTAAATCCATCCGAGATTCAAACGGGGGTCTACTTACAAGGTTGTAACAGACTTCTTGGATGGCAACGGGGGATCCATTCAAAGACTTGACTTCCTAGGGGAATATTCCTAGGGGTTTAGCGGGGACCTAGGGGACAACGCCTAAGGTCTTAATGGGAATTTTAGCGGGGACCTAGGGGACAACGCCTAAGGTCTTGACGGGAATCTTAACGGGGACCTAGGGGACAACGCCTAAGGTCTTGACGGGAATCTTAACGGGGCCTCGGAGGACAATGGGGATCCGTCCAAAGACTCAACGAAATCGCATAACGGAGGTCTTAGAGGACAACGGGGGTCCGTCCAAAGACTTAACGAAATCACATAACGGAGGTCTTGGAGGACAACGGGGATCTGTCCAAAAACTTAACGAAATCACATAACGGAGGTCTTGGAGGACAACGGGGGTCTGTCCAAAGACTTAACGAAATCACATAACGGAGGTCTTGGAGGACAACGGGGGTCCATCCAAAGATTTAATGAAATCACATAACGGAGGTCTTGGAGGACAACGGGGGTCCGTCCAAATACTTAACGAAATCACATAACGGGGGTCTTGGAGGACAACGGGGGTCTGTCCAAAGACTTAACGAAATCACATAACGGAGGTCTTGGAGGACAACGGGGGTCTGTCCAAAGACTCAACGAAATCACATAACGGAGGTCTTGGAGGACAACTGGGGTCTGTCCAAAGACTTAACGAAATCACATAACGGAGGTCTTGGAGGACAACGGGGATCCGTCCAAAGACTTAACGAAATCACATAACGGAGGTCTTAGAGGACAACGGGGGTCCGTCCAAAGACTTAACAAAGTGACATTTATTAACGCAAGAATGTGTCGAAGACAAAAAACAAAGAACGGAGCAAGCTCATGCCACGTGCAATTATTTATTCATTCAACTTTACTTAAAACGCATTTTTATTCCTAAATGGTTGGAAAAGATTCCTCTTCTTTTTCGCAACTACTCTAAATCCTGGATTAGTGGAGGCCATCACTACGCCTATAGACCCCTCGTTTTTCACCTGCCTTTCACACTCCCAAGGATGGACTGTCCCGGGCGAGGGTCCTATAGGGCAAGCGGCTTCCACCAACCGAAAGAAACGAACCTAGGGTCTAGTGCATCGCAAGATTCCCAATGCGTGAGCCATTCCAATCATGATTAAGCCCCGGTTAAGATCGAGATTCGTCTTAGGGACTTAAGGGACTTCCGGCATAACCTCATCTTTGATGAGGGATCTCGAATCTTATCCTTGGGCTTAAAGATGATTAGTATGGACCATTCATTAGGGCTTGACAACACGGTGTCACCCTATCCTTAATACATGACTTAGGTTAATTACAGTCAACATTAACGCGTAAGTCAAGGACCGGGTCAAAGTTGACCATGGTCACACTTGCTTTCATAAGGAGTCATGACTCGGGCATTAACTTGGCCAAAATTAATCTCAGACACGTATTAGGGATGTGGTAACGTGAGCTAGACCAAAAACCAACCAAATTCTCGGTATTTGTGTGTCACGGACAAGTGTGATTAACTCGGCTCGGAAGGGGAGGTGGAATGGACCCGTGCGCGCTAGAAGGGCACAAGAGCACCAATCAAGCTGCATCGTGGCATCCATCCCAGGTTTAAAGGGTATTTGGAACGTGCAAGGTCAAGTGCGCGTAGTGTGAAGCCATTCTATGTTCCCTTTTGAGTTAAAATAGAAATTTTCAATTCGTTTTAACATCATGAACAATGTACAAGCAACATATGAACAAGCATGAATAAGCATAATCAACAAAAATGAGCAAGCATGAATAATCTATTTACACAAGCAATCAAGCAAGAATCATATGAACAAACAAAGCCAAAACTTGTATGTACAACAAATTGTGCACAACCAAAGAATCTTTTGAAATCAACATTTTTCAAGAAGAACAATTCTTTTGAAAATCATTTGCAAAAACAAGTTGTGTACAACAAAGAATTCAAAATCTTTTACAAAATGGGTCATGCACAAGGAGGTTTTGAAAACCCAAATTTATGTCCAAAAATTTGTGCATGACCAAGCTTCAAAAACCAAGTTTTGGCTAGAAAAGAAGAAGGTAATGTGCTCAAACAAAACTGTAAATTTGGAACCTGGACAAGCAGAAGCCAAAGGGACACAGAATGTTCCTGCCCTGCACAAAATTGTTGAGTTTTGGAACATTCTGTTCCCTGCCCAACATAGCCGTACGGCTATAGCATGCTGGCAATTATTTTTTGCAGTTTTTCAAATTCTGATCATCAAGAGAGATCAATAATTCTAGATCTAGGGTTTGCACAGTCAAGAATTTTGTGACAAAAATTCGTGCAAAATAGATTAATGTGATCATCTGTCGTAATTATTTCTCAAGCCATATTGCTAATTTTTGTTCTCCCTTTTCCCGTGGACGTAGGCAATAGGTTGATAGGGAACCACGTTAAATATGTGTTTATGTCTTGTCGATTACATTCGTTATTATCTGCCATCTTGTTCTGTCTGATTTACTAACAAATGTATTTAGTCGAATAGTTGATCATTGTTAAGCTTATTATAGGTTGTTGATAACTAATGGTGACATGTTAAGGAAGGGTAAATCGGGACACGACTGTGCGGTAGTGGTGTTGGTGTAGATGTCCTAGCCACGTTATTTGAATGTTATTATGTTATCATTTATTCACTATATAAATAGATGTTATTTGATTATTATTTATTGTTACATGTTTTGTTATAATAATTTCCATCCCTAGTACTTATGAAGAACTAGTATAAGTTTAATTAGATAATCATGTGGTGATTATATGTATATGATACAAGTTAAAATTATGGGTATGTGTTGGTGAATATCTACTGGACTTGACCCGTTTATGAGATTTATGTCATGGTCAAATGTCATAATTAAATCTCAAGATAGTTGTATCATTAGAATCCTTAGACCTGAGATTATTATGATCTTCCACATAATGGAGATCATGTTTGACATATTCAAATGCTACTCTTAACCAAGTAGTCATAAAGGATATGATTAGCATGATCAAAGTGATATAGGGATGTGTAATAAGTCAAGATGGAATTTGTCCCTCTTCGTGAGAGATGTCAACCTTGGGCCCTCATTGAATAGTATTGATGAAATACATGGCCATGCTCAAATAATTGATGAGATCAATATCATTTGTATAATCAAAATATTCAGAATCGAGAAAAGTATTGAACATTGTAAGTTGACTGTGGACCATGACTTACATTCAATGACATCGTGGACAAAGGGATTGTGATATGTTCTATAAGGATAAATAAACTTTGACAAGTTATATTATTTGGGTAATCATAATGGTTTGCTAGAGTCCGCTAATGATTTACGAGAACGACTTTGGTCGGACTCATTGCCAACTTAATATAATCCTATGGGGTCACACACATAGACATTCCCGGTTCACCTGAACCACCGGTTCCCGGTTCATGAACCGCCGGTTCACGGTTCAACCGCCGGTTCACCGTTCATCCCGGTTCTTTTTTTTTTTTTTCTTTTTAATGCTCGACTAAAATTTACATTTTTTTCTTTTAATATTTTAAAAAATTAAATGAACTTTAAATATTTTTTAAATATGTTTTTTAAATTCTCTATGAAAAGAATATAATTTTTTTTTTTAAAAAAAGAAAGCAAATGAGCAAAAATTAAATGAATCCTAAACCTTATAATTTGATTAATATAAATTAAAATTACATTAAAGAGAATAACATTATCACAACAATCTAAAGTGAGAAATAAAAATTATAAAATATGACGTAGACTTAAAATTTAAACTATTACATTATTACACTTACACATAGCATAAATGCATAATACGAAAATACTTCAAAAAAAAAAACGTGGTTTAGGGTTTACCGTTTACATATTACAATGTAACGATTTTAAACGTCTCTTTTGGGATGCTTTTTTGTTATATGCTTCTTGAATGCACCGTATCCATTACCTTTTTTAAATTTAAAGAAGTACTCTTGACCACAATACTTGCAAATCAATTTGTGTGTGTAATCGGCATCGGGTTTGGCTCCATCTTTCGTTGTGATCGTAAAATGGTTGCCAAGAATGGTAAATTGTCCCTCATTCATAATTGGTGTGGAATTGTTTGAATTAGAAGCCATTGGGTGTGAAGAAGGGGTCAAAGTGTAACAAAAGAAGGCTAAAAGTTATAAAAGTAAACTATTTTCGTTAGAAATTTAACAAAAAAACGGATGGATTGTAACAAGTTTCACAAAAGTGATTGTAGAGAGAGATTAATATATATAGAGAGAGTTTGTGATCTGGTAATCTGGTAATCTGGTTTGGTGTGGAAAAATAGTGAGAATGAGGGGGTATTTATAGTTAAAATGGGTGGGAATTTTATTTTTTATTATTGCAAAAAGACCCTCCAGTTAATAAATAAACTAGCTGTTATAACGGCTAGTTTTTCTGGAAAAGGACTGTCAGGTTCAACCCAGCCGCCCCCCCCACTCCCCCAGCCCAGCGGCCCAGCCTACTAAGCCCACGCCCGCCCCAGCCCTTTTTTTTCTTTTTTAACAGTGCAGTGGGCCTAAGGCCTTGGCGGCTTGGCCCATAATAAGCATAATAAGTGCAGTGGACCTAAGCCCACGCCCGCCTCAGCCTTAACCTCGGCCATTTTTTTAAGGCTGTTAAAATTAAAAATAAACAGCCGAATAGTATTTAAAAAAAAACAAAAACTTGAAAAATCTCTTATGATGCAATAAATATAAAAAAAATGAATACTTGAATAGAGAGAGGGTTTGTGATCTGGTACCCTTTTATAATTAAGGGAGAACATTTAGGAGCCTTACCTCATTCTAAATACTAAATTACAATTGAATTAAAATTAAAACTTAACGATCTAAACTAAGCTAACGGTGCAATTTCACCTTCATTAACCAAAGGTGAACGATCTTCAATAGTTATAGGCCCATCAAAATATGCATTTTCATCACTACCATTTTTCTTCTTGATCCCGAATTTCCGCCCTATAAGAATCTCCAACACACATTTGATTTTCTAAGTTTTCCACATTGAGCCTTGAACGTGTTGGATCCAATGTATTTCTCGAGATACTAAATATTTGCTCTACCGCTACCGTTGAAGCCGGAGATGCAAATACTTCCTTTGCAATTCTTGAAAGTATAGGAAATGTTGTTACTCTTTTTGACCACCACTTAAGAATGTTGAAATTATCTCCAAATGATTCAAAAGTAGTCCCAAGATATTTCTCTAGTTCATAGGGCGTGTTAGAAGTGGGAGCCCTATGACGTTTGTTCGTGCCATACACTTTATCACTCCAATTCTTTTTTCCAAGTCGACCAATTCCACATACAACATCTACTCCACCACCAATTCTAATAGGATCAACACCACTTTGAGTATCGAAAGTGGTTTGATATTCCTTGTAAAGAGTACTTAAATCCTTTTCAATCCCTTTTTTAATACTACCAATTGCATCATAGTAAGCCCCTTCACCTTGATCATGATACAAATTATCATAATATAATTTTAACATATCTTCTAAACCGTTCAATCGAATTCTTTGATCAAAAACTTTAGCTACCAAAAAAAGGGTTGGTATTTCCTTAAAATATTTTTCCCATTTCTCCCTCATTCGCTTTATAGCAACACCCGCTTAAGGATCATCCCAAAATTCACTAAAAACCATTGCAACATTTATGCAATAATCCAAAACAACATTTGAAGTGGGGTAATAAATACCCGACAACTCAACGGTAGCATCTTTGAACACCTTCAAAATTTCCAACACATTGGAACCTATTGAAATGTAAATATTGGCTCTCGATAGTTTATACTAGTCAAAAATGCACAAAATTCATCCTTGTAATACATAGATTGAGACAACATTCTATAGGTGGAATTCCACCTATGCGACACATCGGGAGAAAATCGTCTTTCTTTCACACCTTTGCTCTTGCAAAATCGAAGCCATTTGTTTTGAATTAAAGCATATCTGCCAATATGACTAGTAGCCTCTCTAATGGGACTAATCGTGGGACTCATGGCGCTTAAAAAATCTTGAAGATATAAATTTAAAATATGACATATACATCTAACATGAAAATATTTCCCACTAATAGAAGGTTGACAATATGTAATTAAATCGAGTAAACTAGTCGTATTAGACTTGCATTATCAAAACCAATTGAATAAACTTTTCCTACCAAATTATACTCGTTCAAAATGGTGAGGAGTTTGTTTGCAATTGTAGATACTCCGGGAGAGCCCACTACTTGGCTAGAGCGGTGGAAAGATCCTAGGATGTCTGTTTGTGTTTTAGTTGTTAGAGTTGCCACCTATATTTTTAAAGGAACATAAGAAAAACCTAGAAATAACCTAATTTATGTACAAAACCATAGATTCGGGAAAAGACGGGTTCGGGGGTTAGATGACGGAGTGGGAAGTACTTAAACACCCACTCCGCCCCGCTTACGCGGGTCTTGCTACTAAAGGTGTTCTAATTCTAAATGTCCTTCTAATAATATGAGAAATGTGATAACAATTACATAGTAAAGAAAAGGGGAATAGCAAAGGGAAATAAAAGAGAATTGTTTTATTTATTAATTCATACGAAAGATTACATTAAGAGAATAATAATGAACTAAACTAGAGTTTAGAATGTAGGGAGATAACCCTTAACCAACTTTAATGTAGTAAAGTGATTATTTGGTCATGTCCCATTTGATGGGGATTGCGTACATTAAGAAGAATAAAATAAGAGAAGAAAAGAAAAGTGAAGTTGTACCTTGAGAAGAGGACTTCAAACTTTGACTTGAAAAGAGTAGAGTTTTGATGCTTGAGTTTTTTGTTAGGAGAATTCTTTAGATAATTCTTGAGAGAAATGTGTATAGTGTAGTTGTGAAGAAATTTCAAGTCCAAGAACTTGTGTATAGTTTTTGTAGAGAAGAGAAGTTGGGTCCCCTTTTCTAAGGTAAAAAGAAGAGGTTTTATAAGTGAAAAAGAGAGGAAAATATGGCTTTTCAACCAATAAGAAAATAAATAAAAATAAATAATAAAGAGAAAATCAAATAATAATAATAAAAAAAATTTGTTTTAAGAAATGGCTAAGAATATAGGATTGGGAGTTATGAAATAACTAGGATGAACTTGGATGTAAAAAGAGGTTTTTGTGATCAAGAAAAGGGAAGGAAAAGACTGCAATCCGTAACTGCCATAATGGGAGGCGCGCGCTTCCTGCTTCGGCTGCGAGAGACGTGCGCATCCCGTTGGCAATGCTGGAGGCGCCCGCGGGTGAAAACGATAGAATGACAAAAAAGACTCTAAAGTTAACTCTGTTATGCAGTTTAGTCTAAAACTAATGGAATCAATTAGGAACTTAACCGAAGTAACAGAAATCAACAAAAATAAGTTAAATAAAAAATACTATGTATGCAATCGGGGTGAGAGGTCTAAGGCGGGGTGTCTACAGAGCCCCTCGGCGACATGGATTGCAAAGCAAAACGCGTCGACGAAAGAAAGACAACCGCCAAGGACATCGACAAGGAAAAATAAAGACTCGATAAAAAAGCAGGAATTATTGAATTGCAAGGGATAGAAATGCGCTCCTTGTGTGAGCGACTTTTGCTGATAGAGGGGGTACGGTAGTATGAAATGGCCCACGTGGCTAAGGCTTAAAGTCTGTATAGAGGACTGGCCGGATCCGAGAACCCGTCTGTCGCTTTAAAGTCCGAATAGAGGACTGGTTGGATTCGAGAACCCGTCTACCGCTTTAAAGTCCGTATAGAGGACTGGCTGGATCCGAGAACCTGTCTGCCGCTATAAAGTTCGTATAGAGGACTTGGTGGATCCGAGAACCCGTCTGCCGCTTTAAAGTCCGTATAGAGGACTGGAAATAAATGTGAGTTTCTTGAGTAGACTTTGCTGATGAGGTGGTGATTTTAGTGGTTCACCGTGGAGTTATGTGCTTGTACCTGTTATGTGTATGCTTTGCAGATAGATATATGTGCTTGTGTGAGATGTGTAATAGAAATTGCGAGAGAAATTTGTGATTGTGGTGTGATGTGATTTGGAAAGCAGAGATTGCTTGAGAGAGATTTTGCGAGAATGGAGAAATTGCTTTCGTGCGCAGTGTGATTTTAGGGAATCTTTTGGATGTATTCATACCTTCACTTATCATTGCCGCTTGATTCGAGACGGATTTATGATGTTGTGGAGGATGCTTTGATGGAGAATGTTGCCGTATTGATGATGATGATGAGTTGCTTTTGGCTTTGATGGAGTGTCGGTGAGATGACATTCTTGATGATGGGTTGGTCGTGCCCAAGGGATGCCTACGTATCCCTTGAAAGGAATCAGACCAGTGTAGTTCAAGGATGATGGAGAATGCTGGGGAAAAAGCTAGGAGTAAAGTGAAATAAAACACATACTTTTATGCAAGTAAGGAGACCAATAAAAAGAAAAAAATAAAAATCTTTTGTCGTTTTTTCTTTTCTTTTTAGTTTGTGGGTGAACCATTTTTACCATTGTGTGTTTGTAAAGCCAACCTAAGATCAAATCATGTTCGGTCGAAGTCCGTATTGCCTCGCTTGAATTATGTTGTCGCTGTTGTGTCCAACGAAGATTGGTGTCTAGCCCCATGAGATTTGTCGATTATGGGGCTTCAAAGACTTTCGATGCCGAGATAAGGGGTTGCTGATTGTAAATCCCCTGGAACGCCTTTGATGCCGAACTTTGAGTGACTTGCATAGCCCCAAGATAAATCAGCTCTTGGCCCATTCAAATAAATCACCTTTTGTTGTTGACGTGAGCAAGCCCCATGAGAAGATTATGGATACCAAGATTCGAGAGATTTCTAAGCCCCAAATGTCATGTACTTGTTGTTTGCGAGCTTCAAGACGGTGGAATGTGAAGACCTTTCGATGTAAAGCCCCAAATATCTTGGAATCGGCTTGGCATTAAGAGCGGATGCACCGTCAGGTAGAATTCTTGATAGAGATCTCCTTCTTACTCTTACTGGGGAGATGAATGGCCTTATTGTGGTCGGTACCCGAATGGCGGAAGGTCCAAGTGTAGCAAGGTCTTCGGAAAATTTCTTAGATGATAAGGTCTTGGCGTGATAAGGTCCCAAATGAGTATGTTTGCTTGAGTCTTCTTGGGTTGAACTAATAACGGATCTTCGGATGCAACTCGTGTGGATGCAACTTGTGTGGATGCAACTTGTGCGGATGCAACTTGTGCTTTTGATCTTGGAGAAAGGGGAGCTAAATTGCAAAAACATTTGGATTGGCGATAACTCCGTTTGTAGAGTTAACATACTGGCATTTCCTTGAATCCTTTTCCTTTTCTCTAAGACTTTCTTCATAATCTCCTCGTGAGTCACAACATGAGAATCATCAAATTCATTCATAACATCGGAGCTCTCCAGAAGAACTTTGACGTGAAGTACTTGTTGGAAATTATGCCCTAGGCCCTTGAGAAAAGCCTTACGTTACATCATGTTTTCATTTGTTATGGAGATAACAACCCTGGACTATTATATGTTTTACATGTTTATTATAATAATCCCCGTCCCTAGTACTTATGAAGAACTAGTTTAAGTTTAATTGATGATCATATGATGATCATGTGTATATGATACAAATTAAGCTTATGGGTACTTGTTGGTGAACACGTACTGGACATGACCCACTTATGAGATTTATGTCATGGTCAAATGTCATAATTAAATCTCATAATAGTTATATCATTTATCCTTAGACTTGAGATTATCATAGTCTTCCACATGATGAACATTATCTTTGACGTACTCAAACGCTACCCCTAACCGGGTGGTTATAAAGGCTATGATTGGCATAATCAGATTCATGTAGGGAAGAATGATAAGTCAAGATGGGATTTGTCCCTCTCTAAAGAGAGATATATGATTGGCCACTCGATGAGTGAGATTGATAATAGTGTACGGCCGTACCCAAATGAATTGAAGTGTTCAATATTATTTACTAATATCAATCTACTCAAGATCGAGAAAGCATTGAACAATATAAGTTGACGTGGACCATTACTTATGTTCAATATGATATCGTATGACAAAAGGATTGTGATATGTTCTATGAGGATAACGAACGTCGTTTAAGTTATATTAATTGGGTAGTCATGATGGCTTCCTAGAGTCCGCTCATGACTTATGGGTTTGACCTTGGTTTGACTCATTGCCAACTTGATATAATCCTATGGGGTCACACACAAAAGAACGAATTTACAAAAGGCTAAAATTGGAATTGCGTAAAAGAGCGTAAAAATCGGAATCAAAGAAAAATAGAAAATTGGATTTCTGAAGGGTCCGGGCGGACCATCTTCGTGACTCAGTTGGACCAGGTTGTTGACTCGGTCAGGCAACTTCCTATACCCGGTCGGGCAAAGTGGGTTTCGGGCCAGTTTTTCCTGATACGATTTTTGTCGGGTTTTTGCATATTTCTCCTAAAGGGCTTAGGTTTAATAAGTATAAAAACTCCTCTCTTTATAAGGTATTAACCTAATTTATATTGTATCAGATTTGGTAGCCTCCATGTGTTTGAGAAACATATTTTTGAGTTTAGATTATTAATCAAAAGCTCAAGAACACCAAATTTTCATATAGCCTTTGAAGATTAGAAAAACGTGTTTTCTAATGGGTCTAGCAATCCAGATCTAGAATAGTTCTAGATATTTGTTCGTGTGTGGATACACATAGAGGATGTTTGCTTTAACATATCCAGTTCGTGTTCCTGTGATCCTGATCCGAAGAACGCGAAGAACGATGAGATCAAATCTTAAAGCTTGAAGATTTGAAGATCTGAAAAATTTAAATGCACAACTACGGTTAGTAGTCTAAATTCATCTCGTTATTAATTTAATTATCATGAATGGATCTTGGGGCTTAGGGTTTTGTTGATTGTTATTGCTTTCTTCCGCTGCGCATGTTGCCTCAAAACCCAACAGTGGTATCAGAGCCCCGTTCATATATGATTATTTTAATAATATCATGTTGATAATATAATTGGATTATATGTGTTAACATGCTATTTGAATTTAGATTCATGGTTTTATGTTTATGTGGTTTATGCGTTTATGTGGTTTATTATTTTTGTAACTTTTATCGCACTATTCAATCGCAATAAAAATTATGGTGGATTTAAAATTGTTTGGGTTATCAATTTTTGATTGATCAAAGTTTTGATAATCTAGAGATTCAAGAATAAATGGTTTATTCAAGGTTTTGATGATCATGATGATTGATCATCAAGAACATCAAATCCTAAATTGAATCGGGGAAAAACAATTTTGAGACAAATTTTTGAATTTTGAAATTTCTAGGATTTTTCGAGGAGGTCCGACCAGACCCAGTGATGACCCGGCTGTACCTATTGGTCTGGTACGGGCGTGGCTTGGGGTTCGGGGTGGATCTCGGGGTTTAAATTTCCTATTTGTTTTAGTCTTGTGAATTCTGAGATTGGATCAAGTTTTGGACGGCTAGCCTATGTTCTCGAGACTGTGTTTCCTAAAATTGATCGCAATCAAAGATTCAAAGATAAAACGAAATTAGAATTATGAAGAGTTCATAATTGTTAAAATTGAGAAACAAAGTTCTTGATTCAAGTTTGGAGATCCATGTGGAATTGTGAATGCAATTGGCCTACGTTCATCGAGACCATCTATTGCTTAGTTTCGACCACATGGACTATTTTCTTGGTTTCTTGAATTAGTGCGGAATTGTGGTAGCCTATGTCTTAGTTCGCCCGCACTTCTTGTTGTCTTGATTTGGAGATGATAACCAAAGTTCAAATAGTCTCATCCTCATAATTATAGAGAAACCAATGACACATAAATATCATGCTTAAATTAATAGAGATTAATTTAATGACTAATCTTGATGCTTTACATGTTATGTGCTCATAAACATGTTGTATGCTATATGAAGAACCTTCTTGAAAATTTTAAGTCATGTGCCAACCCATGATAGACACTTGTGAGTACACCGGGTAGTTTTATGTGGGCTCTACCAAAGCGAGGTGCATTAATTCTATCAGTGTATGAGCAAGATGAGTGAATGAGAGTTTCCTATGCGTCTATCATGGTTTGACTTAATTAGGCTATCAAAAATAATGTTTTGGGCCTAAGGCACAAGATGAGATTAAAACATGTTTGACATATGATGTCTACTTAAAAATCTCATAAAAGATCTAAGAGTCACATATGATGTGATTGATAAAAGTTATCTACCTAATTAATTTAATTTTGAGCAGTATCGCCAAAGCGGACTTGAAATTAAATTAAGTTGGATCTTAGCCCACATAAATTATATTATACAATGGTTGTATATGAAGGTTATATAATTTAGTGGGCGTATTTATGAAATACAAATAATTTATCTCTTAAATGATTAGTATGAAATATAGGTGTATATTTATTTGCATATTTGTGTAGAATATTATCTTAAACTTTAATTATGTTAGTTACTGCGATATGTTCTTTAAAAGGACAAAGTTAAAAAAGAATGAAATTGATTTCTTTTATTGGATCATGAGCTTAAGAATTGTTCTAAAGCAAGAACGGAAATTATGCATTCTTAATAATCCTAAGTAACTTAAATTGCAATATTAATTTGATTAATATGTTCTGTAGGATCATCAAAATTCAATTTGATTAACTTGTTGATGATCTTAAATTTATGAATAAATTGTTTATTCTTGGTTTTGATGATTATGATGATTGGATCACCATGAAACCAAATCCTAATTTGAATCAAGGAAGCAATTTTAAGGTAAATTTTGGAAATTTAAAAATCTACCGCTTTTATGAAAATATTTTGAGTTGAATTAATTATCAGATGGCTGGTTTTAAAAACCGTGTTTCTGGAAATTAAATGTCAGTTTCAAAATTAATCTGGGATTGGATCTAGTTTCAGAAGGTTGATTTTTGAAACCGTGTTTTCTGAAAAGTGATGTCAATTCAGAATTCAGAAAACTGAAATCAGAATCTTGAATTGTTCTTTGATTGCTAAAATCAGTTAAATTGATGAGACATGTTTGTGCTCTCAATATCTGAACTATTATGCGGAAAGATGATCTAAGTCAAAAATTTGATTTTTTGACTTAATGAATTTCTAAAGGAAAGAGGATTAAAAGATAAAGGTAAGACAAATGTTGTCAAACCTAAAGGAAATAATTGTGGCCAAAGTTATAACTCAAATAATGAAAATTTTAAGACATGGCATTGGATTGACCATTTAAAATTGTATTAAAAATTCTGGATGATCAAAGAAAGTGAATGGTAGTGAGACTACCACTTGGGATATTTATGTTATAAAATTGATCTTTCTACTTTTAATTATTGGGTATTGGATACGGATGTAGATCCCACATTTGTATAAAGTGTGCAACAATTAATAAATAGAAAGACTACTTATAAATAGTAAAGTTAATCTATGAATGGTAATGATGCAAGAGTTGCAACATTGTTCGTAGAACACTTATGAAGTGGCTTTACTTAGGTAGAAGCATTATTTTGTTATAAGATAATGAAGGATATTTATTTCTTATTTGGAATAAGAAGTGCTTTATTTAGTGCTTTATTATTATGATCTGCTTTATTGTATTGTTAAATCATATAAATAAATCTTATATCCTAAATCTTGAAGAACAAAATAATAAATAAGGTTATAACAACATAAATAATTAAATTCTTGAGCATTATTGTTTTGATCAAATAAATGAGAGACGCATATTTAAAATTCCATGGGACGGAGTTTTAAAGTCATATGATTTTGAATCATGTGATATATGCAAATCTTATTTACTTGGACCAAGACATCTTTTACTAGGAGTAGTAAAAGGCTAATAACTTATTAGACCTAATACATGTTGATGTATATTGTCCATTAAGTAGTAATGCTAAAAGGGATTTTGGTACTACTACTTGGGTAAACTATTCAAAGATTCCGATTCGAATCGTGGTGATGAATAATTAAAACCAAGAATTTGACAGTCATCTTTAAGATTGTGAAATTGTTTCACAATTAACTCCACCAAGAACACTATTTTGAATGATGTGTCTAAATGGAGGAATGAAACCTTATTGGATATAGTTCGTTAGATGGTAAGTCAAATTGATCTTCCATTATTTACTTTGGGGTTATGTATTGGAAACCGCTATAATCACACTAATTTGAGTTCCATCAAAATAGGTTCAAATGTACCATATGTGATATGGAAATGAAAGAAAAACTCATTTTGTGTCTTCATGAATATTTAACAAAAGTGAGACTTTTGTGAAAAGACTTGTTTGGAACAAGCTCACACTTAAATATATAAATGTATTTTCATGAAATATCATAAGGAAAACTTGAGGATATTATTTTACTTATAAGAAACAAATTGTTTGTTGCTTATGATGGTACTTTTCTAGGTAAATTGTTTATCTTTAAAAGAACCAGTGAGAGTAAAATA